>APFE030022852.1:338984-385095 GCA_000404065.3 Pinus taeda
TAAATACAATTTTATAATTTATAAATCATAAATATAATTTTACACAAAATAATATTGAAACTATTTTTTTAGTATTTTTTTAAGTGAAAAAGCGACTTAGATAAGAGTTTTAATAATATTATTTTAAATAATGTATTGAGATAGATTTATTTCAATTGGGTATTTATCATGTATGGAATGGTTTTATTAAAACATTTATGTGTAATTTTTTTTAAACGTTTACTTTTTGAGAGATTCAATTTTACTTTACACATGACATATTTAGAGTTAAGATATATTTACACATGTTTTAAGATAAAAGGATTCGAAACTAATAAAAAAGATTCGAAACTAATAATAAAGTAAAATGACTTTTTTACTATTGATTAAGGTTCTATATTGTGGAAGTTTTATTTGTTATCTTGAGGTAGTCATGGAGACACTTGGAGATAGTGTTCAAAATGTAGTCATGGGACACTTAGATAATAGTCAAACATGTAGTATCCATAACACCTCCCATGTGCACACACAAGTCTAGTTGAATCCCACCTCCATTTTCTCCTTTAGGCCCGCTAACGAGATGTTTGCTCACCACCTTAAGATAGCCTCATGGTCACCTAGAATTAGTTATTGAATGTGTGATAGTTACAACACCCCTTACACAGATATAGTCCAAAGTTGACTTCCATATGTCTCTCATAGCTTTTGGACTAACATAGATCCATCTCAATTTAGTATTTATCATGCATTGTATGGTTCTATTAAAACATCGATGTGCAAACCATTTTTATATTACATAAACTTAATAAAACATTTTAATCTTGAAGGATTCGATTCCTCTTTGCACATGATATATCTAGAGTTAAGATAGATTTACACATTATTTAAGACAAAATGGTTCGAAGCTAATAACAAAGTACAATGACTTTTTCACTATTGACTAAGGTTCCATATTGTGGAAATTCTATTTGTTATCTTGAGGTAGTCATGGAGACACTTAGAGATAGTGGTCAAAATGTAGTCATGGGGATACTTAGATAAGCAGTAGTCTATAACGCGACTTTTTGAAAGCCTTTTCGGCGGATTTTTCCGGTCAAAATCCGGCAGCAATTCATTTGATAGCTAGTTTCTGCACAATCAATGGCTCCGAGGGGTTTTTCAGGGCGCTGAATCCAAATATGCAGTTAAAAAACCATTTTAACTGCTAAAAATCAAGATTTAACCTCATTTCTTCCACCGGATTCCGTCACCGGAATCTCCAAAAAGTCGCATTATAGACAACTCCCTTAGATAATAGTCAAACATGTAGTATGCATAACACCTCCACACGTATAGTTGAATCCCACCTCCATTTTCTCCTTTAGGCCTGCTAATGAGATGTTTGCTCACCACCTCAAGATAGCCTCATGGTCACCTAAAAGCAGTTATTGAGTGTGTGATAGATACAACACCCCTTACACACAGATATAGTCCAAAGTTAACTTCCATATGTCTGTCATAGCTTGTGATTTTATATTTTAAAAACTAAAAGATTTTAGAACAAATAATGAAAAATGGTGTTGTCTACCATGGTGTCAAATTTACATGGATGACAAAAAATCATCGGAATCTGACCACTTTTTTCCAAAAAATTTGACAGTAGGTGTTCTTCAATCCTATTTTAGATGGTGGAAATGGATTCGACACCATCAAAAACCCCTAGGGCACCCAAAATCTTGAAATTTGACAGCTGTAACCTATATTTCCAAAAATTCCAACGTTTTTTTGTTGTTCAAAATCGTCAATATTTCCATTGTTTTCCAAACAAATTAAAAACCTTATTAAATTATGCCATGAAAACAATAATTTTCTCGATTGTAGATTACTGTGGTGTGGTTTCTGAGAGGAGTTCGGATTTTCCACAGTGCTCATTTTTATATACGTCGACATATATAAAAATGAGCACTCATTTTTATATACGTCGACATATATAAAAATACGTCACTATATAAAAATGAGCACTGTGGAAAATCCAAACTCCTCTCAGAATAATTTTCTCATTATTAACCAAAATTTCATTTTTTTTTTTTTTTTTTTTTTTTTTTTTTATTTTTTTTTTTTTTTTTTTTTTTTTTTTTTTTTTTTTTTTTTTTACGTTATAACAAAACTAAGTCACCCACTGGGATTTGAACCGACTGAACCTATCCAATCATACCTACAAGCCCACCATTCATCGTCACCAAAATCCCCGTGTCACCAAATTCCATCTTAGTAACCGTGTAGATATCTTAAATTGATTGAAAATAATATTTAAAATAAACTTTATTTATATACACAAAAATTCTATAATCAAACTATGAAGTAATTTTAAAAAACATTTTTCCGATAACAATAATTTTAATTATATATATATATATAAAACAACTTACCATATTATTATTTTAGTAAATCTATTACCATCTTAATTAATATATTAACTTTAAACAATTATAACATTTTAATTATAACTTGGAATAATAAAACTAAAGAATAAAAAATAAATAAACGACAAACTTAATCACCCGATCAAAACCCAACCAACACACAACCGTACCCTTTTACGATAAAATAAGAAAATAACTTACCTATCATATGTTATATATAAATATATCAAAATTATAAAATATCATATTATTTAATATAACATTACTAACTTGAAATTAATAAAATTGAAATAATAAAAAATAAATAAAAAACAAAATTTACAATCACCCAAGCAAAATCAACCATCAGCCACCATGTCCTTTTTATGAGAAATAAGAGGAATATGTGTCCTGAAATAACCCCTACTTTCCCCCTCTTTTTCACCTCTCTCTAAAATTGCTCACCCTTTAACTCGCTCTCCCCAACATGACTTTGGTCCACATTCTCTATTCTGTCTTAGCACTGCCTCGGTGTGCTCATTGCTGTGATAACATCACCGATTTCCTAAGACCTGGAAACGCCATCGCCATTGCAATTACAAGCCTCCAGCGGGGAAGACACGCCAAGAAGAAAAACAAGGCGATGGGTACAGGCTATCCCCGAGAAGGACGCGACGGTCAGCTGACTCGAAGACGGGGCTTGTCCAGCATGTGAAGCTTCTAAAAGCTACGGCGAGCTTAGATTTAAGCTCGAAACCCTATAATGATAGTGATAGCAGTAGCAGAATGGGAAGCACAGAGGAACCAGAGCGCAAGAGACGCCATAACAATTCCATTTCTCCTATGCTCAAGAAACAGCCTCTGCTTCCTTCGTCTGAAGAAAAAAAGGTAAATATTACCTTTTCTTTTCTTTCTCTGTGCATTTTTTTTTTTGTGGTGGGGGCTTCTTGAGGTTTCGAACCCTGGAATTTTGAGCACTCACAATGGAATAAGCTCTGGCGTTAACAATTAGGTTTCCTTAGACAACTGACCATGCTGTTATTGTCAGCGATAAGTTGTATTTTCATTTGCCGTTGGAATTTACTAATTAGGTCAATTTTCAGAGAGTTACAATGCACACATAAATTTTCAAAGGTCCTTGCTCAAGCTCCTGGTCTCTTGGTTTCAAAGTCTTTTGCTTGTGTTCTGCATGTCTTCTGTTACTATAGATACGGGGGTTAGGTTATGTGGGCTACAGTTCTCTGTGTATTTTATGTTCCAAGTAGTGATTTGTTCAGTTTATGCGGAAGGAAGGCAATTTCCACAAACCCTTTATACAGCGACGGGCTTGTAGAAGGTTTTGCCGGTAGCGAGGACTGGTTGTCACAATTATCGTAACGAGCTGGTTTAGCATTGATATGGCTGACCAATCTAGGTTTAGGGTTGCTTCGGGTTATTTCGTGACACGAAGGAAACTTTTGGCAGTACCAGGCCAGGGGCTGAATTCACTGTGTTAATCTTTGTCATTAGTTTGAGGATAGCAGAAGTGTATTTAAGAGCGACTATCTAGAAGGATTTCAATCAAGTTTAGCTAACATCCTTGTCTTATCTGTCTAGACTCTTCTTCTCACGTTAGTTAGTTTATGTTGTTTTTGTGATCGTTTAATGTGACAATTGGAAACAAGTTGCCGGTGAGGTTGTTCATCAACAGTGAAGATGGTGACATTTCAGGCCATACACCAAGGTTCAGTTCTACTGAAAGCATTAATAAGCAGGTAGGGCAAGGTGCAAGTCTGAACAGATTTTGATGGAAGATTACTTCGATGTTTCAGCAGCTTTGTGTTCAACGGTTTGCCTTTTGGCCGTTTTACGCACACTGTGGTGTCCAATCTCTTTGAGCCAGTACTAATGCTCTTCTTGAGTTTAAATGAAGCACCTTTTAAAAAAATAACAGCATGAAACAAGACCTTGTTTGAAGTAGCTGCATAGCTGCTTGACCGTTTGCATAATATTTCCTGCTAATCCACAAAATGAATGATAGGCTTTAATCAAGCCTAAATTTACTTTAGCTTTGGCTTAATTATGGCGAGAATATTTTATAAATCCAATCTAAACCTTGTTCATTTTTTACAAGGGCCTTGTTGGTAACTGTTCTTGGTAGTTCAATTTTCTAGGAGTTGATTCATGTTCTAAACACATGACCGGTCACCAGGTGCAGACCCAATGGCTGGGAGTTTGCATGGTTGTGCTTGGAGATTTTGACTTATAATGGTTTTAATTGTCCGTTCAATACAGTAGAACTCAGGAAATTCTGCCATGATGAATTAACTATACTCTTTTCTGAAAGACTACTTCTTCTTTCTCGTCCTGCAGCATCTCCTGTTTGGGATTAAATTAAAAATAGCCCAGATAATGATACTACTGTTCGGGGCACTTCCTGCATACTGCCTTGTAAAAATAAATTTCTGTAGTTCTTTCTTACGAATTCTAGTTATATACACAAAACCATAGCTATTACTGAATTTAGTGCTGAGTACATAGTCTGCACAATGGTTGATTACAGGCGTTAGGAAAGTTGATTCATTTTTAGCTTGGTCAATCATACCCTTTCTTTTCCGTGGATCACCTCTCAGCAAAATCTAGTTGCCTTTCAGTTTTTAACTGGGCTTCTAAGTAAATTAAGCTTTGTTATTGTCTATGTTTGTCATGTCCTACCTCTCCGTACCAGGAAATATTCTTTTGAAGTCCAGAAATCTAAGCTTTTTGAATTTCTATTGAACAAGGGATTACTAATTCATACTCAAATGTTGACAGGTTGATGCAGCAGTTCTGCAGTATCAGAATCAAAAACTCGCTCAACAGTTAGATGCCCAGAAAAATGAAATCCACGCCCTTGAAGGCAAATTTAATCAACTCAAAAGCAAACAGACTGCCTACGATGACATATTGATTACAGTAAACAGTGCTTGGAATCAGGCATGTTTTAAGTTCTCTGTATGGATTTTGTTTTGTTTTGTTTTTGCTTTTAATTATTTCATTATTTGCTAATTATTCTGATGAGTTGTGATACCAGTTGGTAGAGGATTTGGGATTGTTGGCAATACGCGCTAGTGGGAAGACAGCTGGAGTTCAGGTTTTAGATAATCCTCGCCCTTCAAAAGGTGATATTCAACATGTAACAATAATTAATACTTTGCACCGACTTATATGATAATTATAACTTTTAAGTTGTTTCGAAGGATTTATAACTTTTAAAGTTATATGATTTATCTAATTTATTTTTAATTTTATTCTCCAGAGAGTATTGCTTCATGTCATCCAGAAGAAACATTTTTGTATCGCCTTTTGGAGACAGGTGCAACTGAAAACAGTGGAGCAAATGATTTTACTAATCATGTTGAACAAGCTCTTGATTTACGGCATGCTTCAACCGTGAATATGATGAAATGTTTAGTAGAAGCAATTGATGATCAAAGAGCGAAAAATGAGGAACTGTCCTTGAGTCTCCGGGAGAGGCTATCCACAAACGGTAAATAATGACAAGACTTTCTTTGCATTTTTTCAGAGACAAGAAGTCATGAAAAGTGTATGGAGAATAGTAGGCACTGTATCAACTAGAATATGTGATTTTAATGTGTTTTATGTGCCCCTGGCAGAATCCAGCAAACAGCTACTGAAAGTGGATGATGGATTAAGACAAGAAGTCAAAGAATTGCGGGCAGCAATGGATGCACTTCACTTGAAACACAGGCATTTTGCAAATGAGGTTCGGACGTTTCAAGATAGCCATGCAAGGGATCAGTCTACTATAAAACGGTTGACAGGTATGAATATTAAAAACAACGGTCATTATAGTTTCCAGTATTTCGAAAACACAAATGAGTATTTTTATTCCTTGTTTTATGTTATATGGGACCCAAGTAGATATGTTTTTTAAATAAATGATGTTTGGAGGATATATAGATGTTTTTATCAAAGTGGCTGAAAAGAGCCAATCCGAGAAAGTACAAGTTTTTAATGTTGGATCAGAACCTGCCCACTAGTTGCAAACTTTTTTGAATATCTATGAATCGCTGCAATCACAAGACAAGAATTAATAACAGATCAAAATTATGCTCTTGCATGGCAATCAAGGTGATCTGGAGGAGACTATAGCAGAGCTTGAAGAAAGCAGGCGCAAGCTGATAAGCTTGAAAACACAGAGAGATGCAACACCTGGAGCATCTATACCAGTGCTACATCTAGGAAATAAAAATGATACGGGGGACAGGTCAGTGGATAAGAATAGGGAGCTGGAGGATATAGAAGCAGCGTTGGAAGCTACCAAGGTAATGGATATTTACTGCGTTTTTTCTTTAATCTAATATTTGCAAAACTATAATAAATTGAGGATATAGAAGTGTCATTGGAAGCTACCATGGTAATGGATGTTAACTGTTTTTTTGTTTTCTATTATTTGGAAACCCATAATAAACTCTTTTTCAATATAAACAACAAAATTGATGCTGTGGCTATATTGTATATGGTTTCTTGTTTCCCGTTTCAATACAGATGTTAGCAGCAAGCAGGCTGTCAGAGCTACAAGAAGCACATGAAGAAAAGCTGAAAATTTTAAAGCAGCTAGAACTTACGCAGGTTAACATATAGTCTTGAAACTTCTTCATATTCTGGTCAATGAACAGCTTTTAATTTTTATGATTCATATTGTTTGTCAGACTTCTGCTGATTCTGAGTTTTTTAATTTTGGCTTAGACTAATTTTAACTTGTGCTCAATGACAGGAAACTGTAAAGGATGAGAAACATGTTTTATCATCAAGACCCTATATTTTGTTGAATGAACAGCTTCAACATTTAAAAGTTGAGGCAGAACGATATCAGAGCAGGATTGAGTCACTGCAGGTATATTATTAATCATCTTGTTGGCGTCAGTTGTTCCATATTCTTAACCTATTTTTTGAAGTGATGTTACAATAACATCCATAAGTATTGGAATTCAAACTGCAGGCAGAAAGAGAGAGTCTTCTCAGGCGAGAGAAGGAAATGTGCTTGAAAGTTGAATCAGCTGATGTTGCACGGAGATTGGCCGCCAATGCTGATGCCAGGATAACCGAGCTGGAGACCAAATTACAAGACTGTATGGCAGAAAGAAATGATCTTGAGATTAGGCTAGAAGAAGTTGTACAAGAGTCAGGTATAATTGCTGTTGAAATGCTCCAGTATTGTATAAGAATTGAAGGATTGGGTTATATTTTAATTCTTTTTTTTTTTTTTATCTTGCACTTATAGATTTCTTTCAGTATGAGAAGAATAGAGTTTGATTGACAACTGCATTCCTAACCAGGAAGGAAAGACATTGTCACTGAATTTAAAGTCATGGTTTCGACTTTACACAAAGAGATGGGCATGATGCAAACACAGTTAAGTAGGTTCAAGGAGATAGCTTGTGAAGTCCACTCTTTGCGGGCGGAAGTTCATTCACTTACGTCTATACTTAGTAGAAAGGTTACTCTCTCCCTCTCTCTTTCTGGAGTTGCATTTAGCATTTTGTGTGTCTAGCTTAACAGACAATTTTTTAGCATCTTTAGGTGCTTAATTCCTTTTACTGAATGAAGATTTATTCCTGATAGAGTTAGATTTCCTCATCATAGAGGCAGATATTTGTCAATAATCTCTGCAGAGTTCCAAACTTCCATTTATGGTTTGCTATGTTCAAGGACTTATTCTTTTTAGAGTCTAAGTGCCTGCTTTGCTATGTTCAAGGACTTATTCTTTTTAGAGTCTAAGTGCCTGCTTTGTGAAAAAACTATTTTGACTCTCTTATTCCTGACTATCATTTAGCATTTTCTGTATTTAGTTTAGCAGAAAAATAAATTTCTAGCATCTTTAGCTGTTGAACTTCTTTTACCAAATGATAACTTAGCTCCTGTAGAATTAAAATCCCCTATTATGGAGGCAGTTATTTGTAAGTATATCATCTCTGCCGAGTTCCATTAGTGGTTTACAATGTTTGAAGAATTATTCCTGTTAGAGTTAAATCCATACTTTTTGAGAACTATTTCGTAATGTTTCACCCAATATCTTTTCTTTAGTTGTCAGACCCTAAGCTATGCTAATGTTGGGAAATTTTAACTTTTGGGGTGTCCATTGGCGAATGCTTTGATCAACACTCATGCACTCTTGTTGTGACTTTGCTTCTGCATTCATGATGTTTTTCTTAATTTTAACCATGTACTTAAGCTCTTTTTCTGTCGCTGATATCGTGGCTATCGGAGTTGCTTAGGCAATTCCATTATGTAGTTACAGTGGATGTACTGTTTTAGTCCCATTGATCTACTTTTGTGGTCTTCTTCTGGACATTAATAAAGTTATCTTATCTTAGATTTGATATTTTAAGTGTGAAATTAGAATATGCATCATTCTGCCTTTTCAGGCTTCAAAAATAAGTCTTTAAAACTGTCCTACAGCTAGCGGCTAGCCCTGATTCTATTCCATGACTATTTATAAACAGTCCGCCTAGTCTACCTGAAGGTAGCCTTCACAAAAAGAGACTTTTTCTTTCTACATTCAGCCAAAAGGCTACAACAAGTACTACATTAGCAACATAAAGACACCTGAAACAAATGCTAGGGGTTTCGAACCCTGCATCAGAACAGCAAGCTTTCAGAAGCTGATAATTATATCCCTCCCCCGAACTTTTGTTCAGTACGGGGACCCTTTCTGCAGTAACAGAGCTTTTTTTGATTACTGATCAGCCATAGTATTAAACTCCTTAGAGATACGTGCAAAAGATAGACCATCAAATCTCCTCTTAACCTCCAGGAACTAATTTATGAGAGGTCAAGTAACAGATTATCTGTCGTGCACTTATTATTAGACCAATTGACCATCCACTTCGAGTCTCAAAACACTTGTAACTTTTTTATACCCTATATGCTGCTGTTTTCTAGAGTAGCCACACAGCATAAATTTCTGTTTGGTTGTTTGTGCCAGGTCCTACTGCTAACTTTAGTTTGAAATGGTGATGTCGATCCACAAATAGAATGACACCAACCCACACAAACCTGGAACTCTCTGACAGGCTCCATCAAAAAACACCCAAGCCTGGTCGTGGCTAAATTTCTGTTTCATTTAGAATTCTGGTTGGTTATTCTTTTGAGGAAGATTGATTTCTGCTGCAATTATACCTAATTTTATGGGCAATTTGTGCTGGTCTCAACTGTAGATCTTGGAAGATCATTATGTTTCTAGATCACTAAATACCCCAAATCACAAAAGATTGTAACCCCCTGAAAACTTTTACAGATTTATCTACAATCCAAGGATAAAAACATTCAGTAAGAGTCCTCTTCTCCCATTTGTTTCTCCCACTGCAGCACCTCGAGAATCATGCTTTGATCAATGATCCAATCCGAAAAGGCAACAATGGTATGGTTTCTCAATGGGAGAATTGAAAGTAAATGGAAGATCCAGCCTAAGACCTCAGATGGCTACTTCATGCATCCTTTCATAATCTAATATATGATTAATTGCCCCTGGAAATACTACTGAATGAAGGTGAAACCCCCCCACCCCCATTATATATTGGCACCGGGCTACCATGCTGATTTGATCTGGGACCAGTCAGTCACTTGTCAGCTTTCTTATCATTGCCAGCATCTCTGTGCCCATCTGGACTGGCACTATACTCTATTCATGCTTCTCAATAAATAATATATTACAGGCTATCCACAGGTGAGCTTAAAAACAGGAAACAAACAAGTCGTCCATGGATTCCTCACTTGTCTTACGCAAAACACATCTTCCAGGACCTCCTTATCCCAAGTTAAAATTTTGTTGTCTAAAGCTGTAACCAGCGAAAGATTTTAGCTTTAAGAGGAATTTCTAACTTTCAAAGTAAGTGCCACCATGGGGATCTTTCCCTCATCATTTCTTCTTCCATCTTTACCTTGTATTCCAGTTTGGCAATATATTCATCAGGTCCCTCATTTTTTGACCACTTAAATTAGCTCATATTGTTTAGAAAGTTTAATCATTAATGGCGCTAGAATTTAAGCTATGGTTTCTTGCCTCAGTTTTTACCCCCCGACAAATTCAAATCCCATGCTAAATTCAAGCCATGAGATCACACATTCCTGCCATCATTTGTTGCTGCATTTTCCCTGGAATAAATCCCTAAGAGATGGATATCTCTTATTAGCTTACACAGTTTGAAATTACCTTTACAACCAATCTAGGGGCCTTTCCCTGTTCTTACCTTGTTCCTTTGAATCCTCCATGCTGTCCATTTTCCAATTAATGGGAATGCTTTCACCAAATCTTTCCAAAAAATAGAATTTCCATTAAAATGTTCCCTTTCTTCGGTAAACTAATCTTCTGTAGAAATCATTCTCAAATGTTTGGTTTTCGTAATTTTCTCCTGCAGACATTCATTGTAGACTAACCTCTGCAGACTTTTAGCAGCTAGAGCTAGATTGAAGAGATTTATATTTTTTTATGCCCCACCCTCCAGGTGCTTTAAAATTTACCATCTGGCTCCATTTAACTAAATAAATTCCTTTCATTTTCCTTCTGTTTTCAATTTTTTTTTGTTAATATATATATATATCTATATATATATATATATATATATATATTATTGTGTTTATGATGCCTTTAGGGATATGGACAATGGATATCCAATGCACAAGAATACTTTCCGGCACAGCCTTGACCAGCGCTAATCTCCCTCCCCTAGAGAACCATCAATTGCACCATAATGAAATTTGAGCTTCAATTTTGCTCTACAACCAAGTTCAATCATAATAAATATAATCAGCAGGCTTTAAGATCCCAAGTATATGTTTCCTTCATCTAATTCCATAAATTCATAACAAACAGATTCATGATTTAGGCTTTTTCTTCCTCAGCCAAAGCATTGAACAACATTGTAGAATTTCTCAGTGATTTCCATACCTGTAGTTTTGCAGTAAATATGCGTTATACCTTTTAACTCCCTTAATGATTCTTGCCCAGATGTGCTGATATCATCAACAAACAATAGATGAGAATATTCAGAGTCAGAAATTTTTACTCCTTTTACTATCCCTCTTTTCCTTGCAGCTGTGATCAGCATACACCTTCAACCACTAATAAGAAAAGAAATGTTGATAGAGAGCACCCTTGACACAAGCCTCAATATGCATTAAAGAAACTTTTGGGGGACTCATTCATTAGAACTGTAAAAGGAACTGAAGTAAGGCATCCCATTAACCATTCTACAATCTGCAAGTTTGTTCCCAGCTGAATCAGCAGCAGTCTAAGAAAGAGCCATTCATTTTGTCTTACGCCTTTGCAAATTCTAGCATCATTGCTACAGCAGGAAGCTTGTGAGTTTTAATTGTATGTATTCTTTCATATATTGTCCCACAGCAGCATAGGTTTGCCTATTATAAAGGAGCATAAATTAATGGATTGTAGATTTCTGTGGTTAGGTTTTTTAGAATCTGAACTCGGATATTCCACAGTTTTCATCTTTGCTTTTGTCGACGTTTCAAGTCTAGACCAAGACTCATCATCAAGACTTATAAAGGAGCATAAATTCTTTTCCAGAAATTCAACTGTCCATCCATTGGGTCTACGATTTTTAGTTTTTTGGAGTTTAAAACTGCTTTTATCTCTTCTTTGGAGACCTCTGCCTCCTATGTTCATTTCATCTCTGATAATGCTGGGATATTGCCTGATAATTTTCATGATTTCACAAATATTTGCTGCCATTAGACTTTTAAAATGTTGCTTTCTCATTCCAGCTATCTCCTTAAAAGACTTATTAACCCTAGAGCTATCTTGCTCATGCATTTAAGGCTCAACAAAATTCGCATTAAACATTGGCTCTCATTCTTGAAGATCGATTTACTGTGAAGGTCACATTCCCTGTCTTAAGTTCACACTTAAATATTGTTCGATAGCATCACATCTTTCACTTTAACATGATCGATATATGATGACACACATTACTATGGCTTAATATACAATGGAGAGGGTCGCTTTACAATAGGTTCAAATCTATTTCTCTGTAGCTCAACAAAGATTCACATTACAATGTAGCTCACGTGTATTATTGACTTATTTGTGGCTCGCTCTAAGGCACGAGTTACAGTTGATTATGGCTCATTGACTCAAGTTGCGACTTAGTTTGGATTATCTCTATGGATCTCGCACTTGTATAAGGATATTACATCACCATGGATCGTATCTCATGTAGCTTGCATTTATTGTTTGGTCTTCTCTATAATTGAAAATGATGTTTGTGTGTGAAATTAATTAATGGTTCGATGGCTCGGTTCTAGGAAGGCATAAAAAATTATATGTTTGTGGCTTGCATAAATGTACAATATCGCATCGCTTATATGCCTTGTTCGTATCACTGTGGCAGTGCCTTTATGACTTAGACCGTAATAATATTCTTTATGGCAACTTTGAGTGGCACCGCAACACAATTCTGTGGCTGGGCTCATTAATCTCTATGGCATGACATGATGGTATGCTTATTGATCTCTGTATGGCTGGCATACATAACACCGTGGCATCAATTCTTAGTGGCTCCATCCCATGACACACTGTGGCTCACAATGAATACTCAGAGGCTTGCGGGTATTTTGGCATGTTCTAAATAATGGCATCGAACAATATTGACATTAGTATGAATTCTACTGTGTAAGAATCTATGATAGGAACTCGCATATGGCTCGTTGACTTATCTTTGTGGTTCATCAGGATGCATTTTGAAAGGATTCGTTGACAAATCTTGTGGCTCACATTCATTCCTATGACACATATACTATGGCTCACAGACTTTGTCTTCATAGCTCAGATCAATGTTTATGTGGCTCAAGTTTGTTCATATGATTCATACTCTATTTCTGTGGTATGTATACCACATTCTATAAGTCACACTATGCTACAATGGCCTAGATTCTCTATCTCTGTGCTAGCATAAAATGACATTTGGCACAATGAACTTGATTGATCTAATGAAATTTAGAAGTAACCCTAGTATGATAGTGATAGTAACATAGTTGTATGAGAGTGTCCTTACACCTATTATGATATACCACTATAGTATATGACAATGTTGGATTGTGAAATGTTCTCAAGCAGTTATGATATCTTGTTTCTATACATATAGGAACGATGAATTTCGCCATGAAGCTGACTTGCTTAGAAGGAACCAAAACTTCGAAAAAGAAACCAAGATTGTCACTTAACGTGAAGTACCTGAAGCTCATCTTTGCATGACAAATATGAGAAACAATCAATATATATATATATATATATATATATCAATTGATGACAAAGCTAGCAACCGAACAAAGGTTATGTAGTTGGAGAAGTTAAGGCACCTTTGTTGAAGGAAGTTGACTCTTGATAGTCAAAGACAAGTCAAAGGACATGTAAAATAAAAAAGAGGTACGTATCATCTCTATTCTTCAGGTCATGTTGATGATTATGAAAGTGGTTTGCATATATAGTAGAGATAGTGACATGTAAGAGTTTGATGTTATGTTGCATATAAGGACTAGGTCGTGTAGAAGGCATGGGAAACATTATCATTAGGGTTTTACAACATTTTGCAATGCTCGGATGACAAGTCTTGATGACTATGGAATTTTTAGTGGTTGCATAAAGTTTGCAATTTCTAACGTAATAATATCTTGAAGAAGCGACGGTTTTGCAACTAACTCTCTTGTGTGGTTGTAGAACTCTATAGTTTGTAAGTGACAAGTCTTTGCATCTAGGGTTTGTGAACCCTAGCAAATTGTGGAATTAAAGGAGAAACCCTAGAGATAGAAACCCTAACTAATTGTTTCCGTTGTCAAAAGGAAAAAGGGGATAGAGTTCTTAAGAATTGTAGGGATTATATCATATCGATATGAAGACAAGGTTTGATGAAAAGGGGTCCAAGATTAAGAGGGAGTCATGCTTCCTCTAGAGACAAGTATTTAACATCTACTTGATCATTATTAATGCTATTGTCTTTATATTTTGTTTCCTTGTTCTTTCATAAGTCTTCTAACCAAGGTTATAGGTCAAGGCAAATTCTATCTAAAGCTTGACTAAGTAGGTGACAAATTTGAAGGAATGTAGCATAGCTTAAAGATTGTGAAGGAAGGGAGTAGTTTGATGCATGCATCAAAGAAAAATTCTAGATGGCAATGAGGATAAGAAACTATAAAAGACCTTGATAAATACTATATCGAAGCATGTTGATTGGTTCGTTCACATTGATTGATGATTGAAAGTTGAAGTCCATAAACCAGAACTCTATTACAATATGAAGATAGGCCATGCAAAAGAATTCCACACCTTGACTAAGGCTACTGTGATTTGGCAACTTTGATAATGGTGAAATATGATTTGGTTCCCTACAAAGACATATTGCAGAAGTATGTGTAGAGGTTCGAAAGATAACAGTTGGGATAATTTGTTGGATGATATTAATGTACCTACAACTGCGTGGTTTAATCATGGAACACATGGATTGTTTGGATAAGCATGAGGGCATACTTGATATTGGAAGGTTGATATGACTCCTTGAAGAATATGAAGCAAAGCTCTGTTGTGAAGAATAGAAGACATGTGTTAGTAGTTATGAGGAAGTTTGGCTCCTTGAAGACGATATATGAATCATTTGAATCATTTGATATCAAAGTTATATGATGATTAACAAAGATTCAAAAAGGTCGAAGCTTGATATGATGTGAGGAGCTGAGAAACCTTGTCATGAATGTGAAAGAATTAAAAGGTCGAAACTCAGGTATGATGTAATGTGAAAAAGGAATCCTGCAACTACAACTATATCTCCACGAAAGAACAAGCAATCGATGTATTGATGAAGTACGAGACCAATTAAAAATTGTGGTTATGTCTCCATGATTGAGAGGGAGTAAGGATCTTCTCCCCAATTGAGAGGGAGTGATGAGGGACACCATATTTTCCATGTGTCATGCACTAGACTAGGACTGACAGTTGTAAGTCTTAGTGAAGGCGTTGGTAGGGAGAATGGAGGATTGGATAAGCATATGGGACCGATACTCCTTGAGGTTTAGGAATCAAAGATAGGAAGTCCTATGGATTGACACTCTTTGAGGTTTAGGAATCCAAGATAGGAAGTTTCGTGGATTGACACTCTTTGAGGATTAAACAGGGTCTCCAAGATAAGAGTGGTCGAAGAGGATTGATATTCTTTGAGGATTGGAAATCCAAGATAAGTATAGTCCTAAAAGGACATACCTGGTGAACATCCGGATGGGGTATCTTCCTTAGGAGGCTATGGTGGTGTCCATTTGATTGCTTCCCAACATTCTGCTCTAATCTAGTAGAGTGATGGAGCTTGTTAGTCAAGGCCTTGCTATATTGCTATGTTGATTTGAGCTCATTTGGACACACAATTCGCATGAGTTGATCTGAAATATCACAAAAAGGAATAGTGAAGAAGAGGAGAGCCGAAGTCTGAAATTGAAGAAGGATTTTTCTTGAAGTCAAATTTGTGGAAGTTCTGACTTATCACATCTATTGTTGAAAATTGGTTGCTGGTCTCTTGCTGTTGATGGATTTGTTGTACATGAGGGTTTGACTTGGCATCTAGATAGTTGAAGTCTTTCTGTAGTCATGGGTCTTGGATATCTCACGTTGATCTGATTCTATAAGAAGAGAATTTTTCTGGGTTTTTCCCTCGGAGGGGTTTTGCCCTGGCTTGGAGCATATATTTTGTGTTCTTTCTATTCTTGTGATCTTTATGTTTGATAATTGTTTGATGAAGAAAATAATAAAATTAATAAGAAGTCAACAACTTTCACAAGCAATTATCAAAGAAAGAGATATCTAACTTAATTTGCAAGTCTCTTGATTTCTCAACAATTTGTTCTACCAAAATTGTTGACGATCTAACACTTGTCCTTGTACAACTGCCTAAGAGAAATCACCAGTGCCCAGTTAACTATGAGATATTACAAGATGACACAACAGATTGGCCACATTAGCATGGAAGTATGCTTTTTGCTGGATTCAACTGGGATTACCTGCCTGCCTAGAACAAACTGCATATGCTCAACCAACTTTTGAGATTTTACTAGATAACACAACAAATCAGCGATATTAGCATGGGAACAATTTCTTGAAGGGATTGATCGTGAGTCTTTGGGCAACACACACTTGATCTACCTCTTGAACAAAGCCTGCTTGACAAACATCATCCAATGCTAACTCACTCATTTTTTGATGTCAAAAAAGTTTAGTTTTATGACATTTATTAAATCATTAATAAAGTATGTTATATTGGATGACTCATTTAACTATAAGATTTCACAAGACAGTACAATGAATTGGCCGCATTAGCATGGCAACATGAACCCCCTAGGTCATTTGCCTGCCTAGGCCACCTAGGCTCAGCTAATTTTGAGAAGGCACAACAATTTGGTTCAATTAGCATGGCAACATTTATGTGAGGGATTTGACCCGTGTCTCTGTTGAAATTTGATGACTAAAATGTTTCCTACAATCCCAACCCGGTTTTAGTTTCACCTTATCACTCCAATTCAGTTAAATGCCCTTTTCCATAAATATACATTCAACATATAGAATTCTGGAAATGAAAATTTCAGATTAAAACACATGGCACTGTCAACACATGCTGAAAATAAATATGGACATAAACAGACTAGCAACAGACATAAAAATACACACAAATTTTTGGTCAACTTAGACCCAGGCAAAACCCCTTCAATCTTCCTCGAGGAAAACCTATTAGAAAGCTCTTCAAATTTATTTATCTTTCAAGTTTAGGAAAAATACATTTGCAGACAAAACAAAAAAGCAAAATACAACTTATCTCCTTAGCCCAAAACTCCTTGAAAATTGTGCCCACCTTGCCTCGATTTTTGCACTCACTGGAAGCTGAAAATATGTACTGTACATATACGACTGACTGTACAGACTATAATGTACGAATTCTATTCCGTTTTACAGATTGCAAATTTTTGTTTGTTTCTCAAAAACTTCTCTCAAACTGCGTGCAACTCACAACATTAAATGTTGTTCGTATTGCACCTTTTGTTGTTTTCTATGCCTTGATTTCCTTGCCCAACTTTGCCCAGAAGTCACTCCTTCAGCGTGCTGCAACAAATTTTTCCTTCAGAACTTTTCTACAGCTCTCAACCTCCTTCCTCCAATTTGCTCACGAAGAATGAATGTTGTCTCTATTTTCTTTTCCCCTTTTTGTTTCCCTAAATGATTTTTGGGCAACCCTAAGATCTAATGGCTCAGATTCATTTAGATCAAGGGATGAGAATAAATGTGCATTTAATTCTCACTTTCTATTTTTTAACTCACCCATTAAATAAAGTACCCACATTGTACTTTATGTCTAAAGTCACTTTTCACTTTATAATTTAACATTGACTTTACCACTTATAAAGTCACTTTCAGTTTAGAAAGTCACACTTAGGAAATGAGCTATTTTGAACACTTTTCCCTAGGTAGAGATTAACCCATGGGAACCACTTGTCCAGTGTACATTAAAAATCAACACTCTTTTAGTGAGGAAAGTGTTTCTCACCACACCCATATTGTCCTTGAAATGGACATGCTTGTCTCTTGGCAAGGACTCTGTGAGAACATTGACCACCTGCTCATCTGTTGATATATACTCCAGCTTCATTGGCCCCTTCTGAACATAGGCACTAATGAAATGATATCTGATGTCAATGTGTTTTGACCTTTCATGAAACACTGGATTCTCCGTGAGTTTAATGCAACTTTGATTATCATAGTGAATAACTGTTGGTCTCAACTCCTGATCAAATAGGCCATAGAACAACTTGCAAAGCCAAATGGTCTCACAACTAGCCTAGCTAACAGCCATATATTCAGCCTCCGAAGAGATCAAAGCAACTGACTTTTGCTTTTGACTGAATCGCAACACAACTATCGAACCCAATCCGAAGCAACACCTTGAAGTGCTTTTCCTATCAGAAGCACACCCTGCCCAATTTGACTCTGTGTAGCTTACTAACCTCACTCCATCTCCCCGCCTATAGTCTAGACCATAATCAACAGCCCCCTGCACGTAGCGAAGAATGTGCTTTGCAGCTAACCAGTGCACCCTCCTGGGCTCAACCATGAATTGGCTAAGGGCTCAACCATGAACTAGCTAAGTGTGTTCACTGCAAAGCATATATCTGGCCTAGTGTTGACCAGATACATCAAGTACCCAATAAGTTGCCTATACAATGTGGATCCACCAAACTAGAACTTGAAGTATGAAGCTTCTTCCAGTTGGTGATCATAGGTGTAGACATGGGTCTACAGTTTGCCATGTGAAATTTGCTCAACACATCCACAACATACTGCACCTGACCCATAAAGATATGCCCCTCCTCTTGCCACACTTCAAGCCCCAAAAAGTAATGCATTAGCCTAATGTCCTTCATCTCAAACTCCATATCAAGATCCTCCTTGCAACCAATAATCAGTCTCTCTGCCCCAATAATGAACAAGTCATCAACATACAACACAAGGATGAGCGGATCATCCCCTACAACAATGTAATATAGGTTCCGATTTGCATCACTCTTCGTGAAACCCATCTGCTGCAAGTAAGTATCAATCCTTGGATACCAAGTTCTCGGAGCTTGCTTAAGTTTGTAGAGTGCTCGCCTCAACCGGCATAAATGGGTCTCCTGCCCAAGTACCTCAAAGCCCTGTTGTTGCTCAACATACACCTCCTCTATAACTCTGTTTAGAAATGCGATCTTTTACATCCATTAGATGGATCTGTCAATCCATTTCTACAACAATAGAAATAAGGGACCAGATAGAAGTGTACCGAGCTACAGGAGCGAAGGTCTCATCATAGTCAACTCCCTCTATCTAGCCACAAACCTCGCATTGAACTTCTCAATGTTGCCATCCGCAACATGCTTGATCTTGTAGAGCCACTTGGAAGTCACAACTGACTTGCCTTCAGGCCTAGGCACCACTTCCCAGACATTGTTCTTAATGATAGAGGCATACTCCTCCACCATAGCCTCTCTCCATACCTCTTGGCTGGCAACGTCCTCATAACTAGTAGGCTTAGAGTCAACAATGCCAGTAGCCTTGGCTACATAACTGCAAAACCGCTCAGGTGGCACTCTCTCCCTGTTCACCCTCTTCGGAGGACCAACGGACTACGCTTCCTTCATGGTGTCTTGAAGCCACTTGGGCCTCCTCTTCCCTGAAGAAGCTTCCCCATAGGGAACCTCATCCTCTGGCCCCTAGTTTGGTGAACTTGAAGGTCTACCAACTGATCTTGGTGTGCCTGTACTAGCTCGTGTCCTCGAAGAACCTGTTTTGGCACTTGTGCTTGTGTTAGCTGCAGTGCCATGTGAACTCTATACTAGTGGACTCCCTAAAGAAGTGCTCGGTGAACTTGTCATTGGTGCCCCAGATGTCACTGACACTGAAGTACCTCTTGTACTAGTCGATCTAGAACCGCGAGGTCTTGTTCCATGTAACTGACCTCCCTGCTGAGGAGAAGTTTGTGACTCTCTCTCATCATACTTCCGTGATCTTCGATAGGCCCCCTCTCCTCGAACTTCACATCCCTTATAATCATCACTCTCTATTTAGAAGGAATGAAGATTCGATAGGCCTTTGAAATCTCGCTGTAACCCATAAAGATACCCTTCTCTGCCATGGGTTCCAGCTTTGTCCTTTGCTCCTTGGGGATATAAGAATATGTGAGATATCCAAAGATACGAAGATGTCCCACATGAGGCTTCTCTCCAGTGAAAGCCTCCTCCGGAGTCATATTCCCCAATACTCTGTGAGGACCCTTGTTCTGAAGATCAACAATAGTATTGTAGGCCTCAACCCACAAAAATAAAGGCAACCCTTGATGATGAATCATTGCTCTAGCAGCCCCAATAATAGCTCTGTTCTTCTTTTTAGACACCCCATTTTGCTGGGGGTTGTAAGGAACTGTGAACTCTCTCCTAATGCCCTCTTGTGCACAGAAGTCAAAAAACCTACCATCGGTGTACTCACCACCATTGTTTGACCTCAAGTCTCGAATCTGCCTACCTGTCTGCTTTTCCACAAGAGCTTTGAGCTCTTTAAAGCGATTGAAGACCTCACCCTTGGTCTTTAGGAAATATATCCAAGTCCTCCTAGAGTAGTCATCAATGAATATAACATAATACTCATAACCACCCAAAGACACATGAGACATACGCCCACTGACATCAGTATGAATCAGGTCTAGTATACCTGTAGATCTGTTGTTGCTCACTGGGAATGGGAACTTGGTGTACTTTCCCAATGCACACCCTCTGCAAACCTCATAATACTTGACACTGAAATCAGGAACTCCAATAGTGATCTCCCGTAGTACTCTTAAAGTTCCATGATGCATATGTGCCATTCTCCGGTGCCATAACTCGCAAAAGTCTCTACTGCTGGTGGTACTAGTGTGAGTGCTACGAGATGTGCTACTCACCAATGCTCCTGCCGACTGAAAATTGAACCTGGATAGTTTCCTAGAGCAGACTCCAATCTGATGGAAGCACCCTTGGGATGCATCAATACCTACCCTCTTGAGAAAGTGGCGTCAAACCCCTTTGCCTCCATAGTAGACACTAAAATCAAGTTCTTCTTGATCCCCAGAACATACAAAACATCCATGACCTTCACAGGAGGCAAAGACTCCCTCTCAAAGGTCACAGCCCCCACACCAACAACTCTCACAGTGCGGTCATCTCCTAGTACAATTTCAATATCAAGTGCCCTGTCTGCAAGCTCTGAAAAGAACTCCCGTGCACCTGTCATATGGCGAGAAGCTCCACTGTCTGTGTACCACACATCTGATGATGTACTCCTACTAGATGTAGAAGTAATAAATGCAAAGTCTTGGTCAAATTGTGAAGCAAACTACTCCACCTCTGCTGAAGCTGCAATACCCTTCTTCCCCTTGTTCTTCCTCTCAGGATACGTAGTAGCATAGTGTTCCATCTTTTGACATGCCCAACATTTGACTTTGGACATATCCATATCTTGCTTCTTCTTCTTCTCGTTTCCCTTAGCCCCATGTGATGAGGCCCTTTTCTTGGCCTTCCCTTTGTTGTTCCCCTTGGCTGCCAAGGCTACATCCTCCTCATCTGCTATCTTCACCCCACCACTACCAGTCTTCCATATCTCATGTTGCACACAATCATCCCAGAATCTGTCCCAATTGGGAAGATTCTCTCTAGAGGTCACAGCATCTCCAAAGACCTCCCAAGACTTAGGAAGGCCCGCTACAACTATCCTGACTAACTTTGTGGGTGCAACTGCCTTACCAATAGCAGTGAAATCATCACTTACCTATTTGACCCTACAAAGATAATGAACTACATTTTCAGCTTTTGTCATCCTAATGTTCTTCAATTGTTCTTTGAGTACCATCTTCTTGTTTTCATTGGTACTCTGATAGAGAGTGGTTAGAGCTGTCCACATTTGATATGCATATGTGTTTCCTCTCACCTGAGGAACTACATGATCCTTCAAACTGTCCATCAAAATCCTTTTTGCCTTTGCATTATGTTTTGTTAATTCAGCAAGTTCATCTACAGTAGTAGGAGGTACAACCACTTGCTGCACTATGTCCCAAGCTGTTGCCTTCTCAAACACTGTCTGAATTTTGTCCTTCCAAACAACATAGTTGGATATCCCTTCCAGTCTGTCCTCTATCCTTAAGAACATGGCCATGATTTCTATTTACAAAACCAAGAAAATGGAGAAATGAACTTTCTAGCACACCTTGTTGTCCCAAAAATTCAGTTTGTGTGAAATTTCACTTTGTTGTCCCAAAATATCAGTTTGCTGTCCAAAAACTTAGTTTGTTGTCCAAACCAATGTTTTTAAAACCGGAACCGGTGACCGGACCGATCCACCTAATGAACCGGTTTACTGACCGGAACCAGTCGAATCAGGACTGGTTAGGTCTAAACGAACCGGTTTTAGAAAAATACATTAAATAATTAATTTTTAATGAAACAAAACTATTTTTAAGATTTAAAACCATGATTCCAAGCCAATAGCGACAAAATATGCAAAGTTTGCTCATTTATATACCATGTAAAGGTGAATATATCAAAATGGCACTGAGTGCAATACATATCATTGACAAAATAGTAAAATACATAAACAATGACTCAAATAAACAATTTGTTTGGTTTGCAATTTTATTGCCATAGAAAAACCCTTTATCTTGCACTGAATCACCACAATGAAAAGATATGGTTGTTCATTAATAATGAAAAATGGTTCACCTGCCTCCACCACGTTTGGCTCTCTGAGATCATCAAAGATAGACCCTACAATGCTTTCTCTGTGCTTCATGAGATGGTCTTTGACGCTAATTGGAATTGGAGTAATTGAGTATGCCAATTCTCAATATCCATGTCAGAGATAGGATCTCCACAAACAAACTAGTAATACAAATGCCATCTATGCCTTACAAATTTGTACACATCATGTAAACTAAACCTCAAATCCACCTTTATATATGGACAAGTGGGTCAACATGTTTTTCTTTCAAGCTCTTCATGGTCTCAAGTTAAAGTTTTAAACTGCTTCTGGTTGTATGGACAGGTCGGCTCAGATTTAGAACTCTATTTCAATTCAATTTAATCTTCAGTCTATATGTCTTCTAAAACATTCCTGCATCTTGTCTTAGGTCAGCCTTTAATCACGAAAGAAGGCTGGGAATATAACCATAACCACAAAAATGTTCCAAAATCATGCACCCTCTAATTCTGCTGCCAGGAACGGGACTAAGCATATAGTATCTATACAAGGGTTGATTATTCCTTTTCTTTCAATATTGAGCTTACCTTTTACTGTAACCAAAGTGTGAGCAATAAGAGGTGAGGTGTTCCCTTAGACAGGCTCAAAGTATTCTTTGTTACATGCTGAAAGGTGACTGTGACCATTGTTTCTAGTCTTTTGGCTGCTAGGCCCAAGGATGATCCAGGCATGAAATCAGGTTCAACCAGTATTCTTTCTAAACTAGAGAACACATTTTGCTGGAGCGCTCTTTCTGCTGATATATTTTGCTACTTGACTGCTGTTACATGTTTATTGGAGATTATTTCTAGTCTTTTGGCTGCTTGGCCAAAGGATGATCTAGGCGTGAAATAAGGTTCAACCAGAATTCATTTATAATCTGAAAAGAAACATTGTACTGGAGTGTTCTTTCTGTTGATACATTTGCTACTTGAATTTTGTTACATGATTCTTGGAGATATACTACACTACTGGAAACAGTGTTAAATCTGCAGGCTGTCTGAGATGTTGAAATAGGATGAGACACAGTGCACTTACAGCCTTTAAATTGTGAATTCTCCAAACTTATCATCCTCAATCGGTGGGAATTCAATGTGACAGGCTGCCAATACCATAGTGGAACAACAGACATGAAATCAGTACACTGTCTATGTTTTGTACAGTCCAACATGCCTTAAAAAATTTTGTAATGAAGAATCCCCTGCTACCGAGTAACGTAACCATAATGCAAATTTCAACCATGGAGTGATACAATTTTAGTTTCCGTAGCAAACTTTCTTCACACCACATGCCTTCACCTTGGCCAAGGATCTTCTTGTTAGTAAAATCTGTACTAGGTAGAATGACTGATAGCTGTGCTACATCTCAGAATGCCATGTATTAAGTTACAATAAAAAAAAGTGTCAAAATCCTCATCCTCTTGGCCGTCATGCTCGTCATTACACGAGGGAACGATAACACCTAAAAGGTTTTCATCTTCAGGGTTCTTCTACACAATATACGCTCTCCAAATCATCAAAAGAATCATTACTAAATTCAGAAACTTGGAAGGGAATATGACTTACCAAACCCTTGCCTTCATGCAAGTGTAGCTCATCATCACAATGTGCTTCATTTGAGACATGATGACATGCATACTATTTATTAGAAACATGGGGTGCTACAACAAGGCCTTAGTCACACTTTTCTTCCTTGGATCTGAAGTCTCATGCATATATGGTTCAAGTGATGAGAGAAAATGCCAGTCATCCTCATACAATTCATTTCCAAGCTTCCAATCATGTCAGAGATAGGATCCCCACAAACAAACCAGCAATACAAATGGTGGAGGCTGGCATGGCAGGTAACTAGCCGGTTTAGAACTGAACCGGCCGGTTTGACTACAAACCGGCCGGTTAGGGCCAAAACTTCGCCACATTGCCTTCCTGACCGGGTTTTTCAGCCGGTTCCAATTGGTGGCCTTGCTGACCGGATGGTTAGACTGGTAATCGGTTAGTTAGGCTAGTTTTAAAAACACTGGTCCAAACCACTGTTTGTTGTCCCAAACTACTCTCTACTGTTCAAACTGCAATTTTCAGCCTATAGATCTGATACCATGTTGAAATTTGATGACTAAAATGTTTACTGCAATCCCAACCCTGTTTTAATTTCACCTTATAACTCCCATTCAGTTAAATTCCCTTTCCCATAAACATACATTGAACATATAGAATTTTGGAAATGAAATTTTCAGATTAAAACAGATGGGGCTGTCAACACATTTTGAAAATAAATATGGACATAACAGACCAGCGACACACATATCAATACACACAGTTTTTGGTCAACTTAGACCCAGGGAAAACCTCTTCAATCTTCTCCGGGAAAACCTGTTAGAGAGCTCTTCAAATTTATTTATCTTTCAAGTTTAGGAAAAATACATTTGCATACAAAACAAAACAGCGAAATACAACTTATCTCTTCAGCCCAAAATTCTTTGAAAACTGTGCCCACTTTGACTCTATTTCCGTGCCCACTTGAAGTTGTAAATATGTAATGTATGGATATGACTGTATGCTTTCGCACTGCTGTACATATTGTATTGATTCTTTTTTCAAATTTTTTCTCAAAAATTCTCTCGAATGGCGTGCAGTTCACAGAATTAAATGCTGTTCGTACTGTACCTTCCATTGTTTTCTATGCCTTGATTTCTGTGCCCAACTTTGCCCATAAATCACTCGTTCAACTTGCTGCAACAAATTTCTCCTTCAGAACTTTTTTTCAGCTCTGTGTCATTTCTCCAATCTGCTTATGAAGAATGAATGCAGCTTCTCTTTTCTTTTCCCCCTTTTGTTCCTTAAATGACTTTTGGGCAACTCTTAATGGCTTAGATTCATTTAAATCAAGGGATGAGAATAAATGTGCATTTAATTCTGACTTCCTATTTTTTAACTCACCCATTAAATAAAGTACCCACATTGTACGTTATGTCTAAAGTCACTTTTCACTTTATAATTTAACATTGACTTTACCACTTATAAAGTCACACTTAGAAAAATAATTATTTTGGACACTTTTCCCTAGGTAGAGACTAACCCATGGGAAACTACTTGTCCAAGGTACATTAAAAATCAACAGTCTCCAAAGAAAGTGCATTTTATTGCCACTTGACCACAACCTGCTTAACAAACATCACCCAATATTAAGATGCTTCTTGTTTAATGCTATAAAAAGAGAGTTGTACAATATTCATTAAGGCATTAATATGTTGTATTGCTTTCTTGTATTTTTGTTGTGCCAAAGGTGAATTTCAACCTCGAAGGCTTTTGACAGGAGATAGTTACTTTTCATTATTGAATATTTCAGTCTTTCCTACTTCCTTCAACTTTTCGAAAAGTAAAGCTTGTTTTGCTTGCCTTTGTTGTTGGGAACGAAAATCCACAATGTTCTTCTTACAAGAAAGTTGTCTTCTTAATACTTTCTAGTTGCTAATAGTCTATCGAAAGTCTGATTTTATTTGAATGATTTATTCCTCTCTAATGCAGACAAGTGAATGCAAGCACTTATCAGATAAATGTGCAGATCAAGCTGCTGAATTCAAGTCCCTTCAAGATGAGGTATGCTTAGCAAACTGCTATTCAGTTAGGTCTACATTCTCTAAGTCACTCTAATAAGTTGAAATTGTTTGATTTCTTCTTGTCACATCGTCTACCAATATTGATTAAACTTTATAACTGAATATTCAATTCAAATACAAGCTGAAATGCACCAAGGGGAATGCCAAATTTGAGTGTAATATTTCGATACATGGTGTTATAGTTAACATACTGTTACGATTTTGTTGGACTGAAAAATGAAATTTGATTGATGCATTGTCCAAGGTACACTTGGCATGCTTTTGTTCTATTTTTCTGTGTTGGCCTTTAAATCTTCAGGAGTCTATACCATAACTGACTGAAATTATTAGTGGTGTAGGTTAAAGAGCTGCAAGAAACAGAACAAGAGCTGAAGCTGATACTGGATATGTATGGACGTGAATTCTCAGATTCTAGGTATCAACATAGATATCCATTTTCTTTATCAGGAATCAGTCTATTCCATCTATTGTTTAGCACAGATTGAGATATAACAGACGAATACAATTTTCACATATTAACAGTTCATTTGAAATTACTCTTTTTTCTGATACTTGCTTTTTTGCCCCTTTATTTGAATTATTGATGATCTAGAATTATTTCCCATGTTTGTAATGTTTGGAGAGAACTCATCTATTGCATTGTTGTCTTGACTAGAGAAATTTTTTTGACCTCAATTCATTTTTCATTGTATGAATGTTCCCAAAAATTAGGAACAGTCTTGTGAAGTCTTTAGAAAGGAATCTTGTGGGTTCAGAGGAGAGTTAAACTTTATGAATTCTAGCTTATCTGTTGAAATATGTTGCGTGGGAACTGCTGCAGGGTGTTGGGGAACCCTTCCCAGGATTTCCTGTACCTGGGTAGTTGGAGCTGGAATGAAACATTCCAGATTAGGTAGTAGTGGTTCTGGGAATATGGGGAGCATTCCAAGAGCTTTGGGGTCGGGTTTGAGCAACTCCCAGGGGCATTCCCATCCTGTCCTTTGCAGTAAGGGACCTGCAGACATTCTTGACAGGCTTGGTACCCCTGTGCATTCCTCCTAGTGTGTGCGCCCCCCCCCCCCCCCCCAAAAAAAAAAAAAAAAAAATGCCAGACAGATGCGTTTAAAGTTGTTGTTTCAGCAGTACATCACTATTGGGCCCTACAAATGGCCAGCAAGGCCTGAAAACCCTAAAACATTAATTGAAT
Source organism: Pinus taeda (assembly GCA_000404065.3). NCBI lineage: Eukaryota > Viridiplantae > Streptophyta > Pinopsida > Pinales > Pinaceae > Pinus > Pinus taeda. The sequence continues at coordinate 366,467 of APFE030022852.1, forward strand.
GATGAGAAAATTAAATAAAAGACACTATTCCTAATCTATAAAAACTCCTCTAGCATCATGAAAATACACCATTAGACTTGATTCATAAAAAATAAAGATTCAGCCATCTTACTGATCAGGAGTAAGATCAAAAGTGATAGTTCTACGTCTAATATTATGTCTTAGATGTCCTATTTCTTGCTTGGAGACTTATTTCGGACTGCAACAACAATGTTTCCATAAAGGCCTTCCTGTATCTTCTAGTATCATACTGTGTCATCCATCTTTTCCTGTTTTTTCATGAGCATTTGGCTGGGTGTGAGTTTACTTACTGCAGAAATAAATTTATAAACAAGGTGGTTTAAGCATCCTGATAGATGTGTTTTCAGGACAATTTTATAGATTTGTTCAATGGCCTGTGCAATTATGAGAGATACATAGTTCACATGGTTCAGGTTTGAGTTTGGGTTTGGCAATGATTAGATTTGGTTTGAATTCAGACTTTTTGATGAGGTTTGCCATTAGGTTTGCTATATACGTTTTAAAATTATTATAATATACAATTAGATAATTTTTAAAATGAAATATAACATAAAATAGTAAAATATTAACGTCAATAAACATTAAAAAATGTTATGATGGACATGGGAACTGCAAGGAATCAGGATAGATTACAATCTTGAGCATAGACATGATGTTATGAGCTTGAGCTGTGCGGTCTCAGTCAACAGCCATGAGGTTCGACGAAACTTGACTTTTTTATTTTTATTTTTATTTTTTTTCAGATTTGCTGAATTTTGAACGTCAAGGTTTGAAGTTTGGTGAGCCTTGTGACTGATATTAATCATCAACTGCTTATTATGTGATATTTGGTTTGTTAAATCAATATGCTTCGCTAGAAAGCTAATGGATTAATGGCTAAGTTACCAAGATTTGGATCTATATCCAGATACAGATCTGGATTCCAATATGGATCCACCAGTTTATTGAAAAGGCAGGATCCGGATATGGCAAGCACAAACAATATAAATATATTTTTATAATTTTTGAAAATAAAAATTTACATAAAAATAAAATTATATATAAAATTTTAAATATATAACTTGTGTTCATGTTTTGTGGTCGACGTTTCGAGTCTGCACCTAGACTCATCATCAGGACAAAATTTGTCCTTGATGATGAGTCTAGGTGCAGACTCGAAACGTCGACCACAAAACATGAACACTCTGGAAAATCTGAACTCCATTCAGACATCACACCACAGTAATCTGCAATCTAAAATATATAACTTGTATATATATATTTAATATTTATAAATTTAATTAAGATATTAGATTAATAATCTAATAATCCATTTATAAGTATTTAATGTTAATTACTTTATACAAGTTAAACATCTATAATTTGTTACTACATTATACTACTTAGGTCACTTTATAAACCATATCACTTTTCGTATGTTACCTTTAAGATTCCTTAACATTAACTTTACTTTTAACATATAAGTGGTCTATAAAGTTTACATTTAATTCAATTATGTTAAATGAAAGTGGTTAATAAGAATTACCTTTAATATATTTAAGAGCCTGTGCTTAAAACTTAATTTCTGAATTCAACAAAACCAAGTGTTGAACTTTGGGCTGTCCCAATCCCCTACCTAAGGAGGCTAAGAAGCTGTGAGGAGAAGCCAACCCAAAAGATGTAAAACGTAAGAGTTATTTCGGACTACATCACTGACGATGAGGAGAGGCAGAGATTGGGGGAATGTAAGGCCTAGAATGCTGATCCATTTACCTGCAAGCAACCAGCTGATGGGGATTCAATTTTTATATTTGTAAGGCTCAGAATGCCAATTTGTCTACCTGCAAGCAGTCAGCTGATGGGGATTCGATTCTTCTATTAGCTGTTACTGTTACAAAAGTCTTTTCTGTTGAGTAATCCATTTGCGAGCATGTTACCCCCAGGTTGATGCAAGGAACATGATGTTGACATTGACTTGTCTGTATAAATCCTGGGCAGATCCAGGCATATCCGGATCTGAATTTGTATATGATTTGGGGATGCAAGGTTCTAGCCTTTGGGCATGATGGATCCAGTAACACGGATTAATGGCTTCTCAGAATATAAGTTGCAAACTAGAAACAAATGGATGATACATATAGTAATGGTACTCAAGATGACAAATGGGATAAAATGGTTAAAGCAGTAACATTTTGACTGGTAGTCTCAGTTAGAAGACAAGGCTTGTTGGAATGGACAGTACACTGGATATGCAATGGAATTTTTGATTGCCAGTTGCTTGCAAAAGTATGTTGTCACCACGGGTGACTGTTGCTTTACCAACTGACGAACAATAGGACAGATGGAATGACTCAGGAAGCGGAATCCGAGCCTATAATTGCTTGGGACAGAAGACTGATTTCCAACTTGAGCACCATATACTAATGCTTAGTAAAGTTGTAGCAGTGAGAAAAAGAGTAATAGTTATAATAATTCACGAAGTGAATGACTGATTGGCACTCTCCTTTTCTGTATGCTTGTATTTGAAGATTTGGAGTTGATTGATATAATTTCATACAGATGGGCTATTTAATGCACTCAATTGTTTTATCATGCTTTTGCATGAACTAAATCTATATGCTTTTTTTATTATAAACAATAACTGTTATTTGCCATTGTTTTCTTCTGTTATGAATGCTAATCCAAAGTTTTGTGTGTTGCTATAAACGGGAGATATTAACGAGAGATTGTCTAGAGAAGGCAAGCATATATCAAGTCATGGATAATATATTATATGAAATTAGATGAATAATACGTTTTCTATAGGGTGTAGATGCCATGCTCACTGTAGAAAATAGGAGGAAATAGGAGGGTAGTCTATTAGATAAAGATGGGCTATTTAATGCACTCAATTGTTTTATCATGCTTTTGCATGAACTCAATCTGAATGTTTTTTGTTATTAACAATAACTGCTATTTGCCGATTTTTTCTTCCATTGTGAATGCTAATCCAAATTTTTGTGTGTTGCTATAAAGGGGAGTTATTAGTGAGAGATTGTCTAAAGAAGGCAAGCATATATCAACTCATGGATAATATATCCTATCAAAGTAGATGAATAATAGATTTTCTATAGGGTGTAGATGCCATGCTCACTATAGAAAATAGGAGGAAATAGGAGGGTAGTCTATTAGATAAAGATGGGCTATTTAATGCACTCAATTGTTTTATCATGCTTTTGCATGAACTCAATCTGAATGTTTTTTTTAATTAACAATAACTGTTATTTGCTGATTTTTTCTTCCATTATGAATGCTAATCCAAATTTTTGTGTGTTGCTATAAAAGGGAGTTATTAGTGAGAGATTGTCTAAAGAAGGCAAGCATATATCAACTCATGGATAATATATCTTATCAAATTAGATGAATAATAGATTTTCTATAGGGTGTAGATGCCATGCTCACTATAGAAAATAGGAGGAAATAGGAGGGTAGTCTATTGGATAAAGCCTAATCAATGTTATGTCAAGTTTATCATTTCTTTGATAGTCAAATGACCTTGTGTGTTTGAATGACCCCAAAGCTTCTTGAGAAAATATTGTATCTCATAAGAGCATAATAGATTTGAAGTTTTTGTTCCCTTAAAACACCCCCCTAGATAAACTTTTGGTTGAAGAAAATATTATCAAATGCCACCTAGCAATTCCCAAATGCACCCTACTAACTGAGAAAAAATGCATACATACTTTTCGGTTGGAGAGTTGCTTCTAATTGCAAATTTTAAGGAATGAAATCTCTCTTAGCCTAAAGAAGCAATCTCTATTCAAGTAGATTGATGACGACAATGAATGATAGGAAGCGTTAACGATAATTGTGGCAATAATAGTCCTTTAGTATTGGTAATTTGTACATTTTAGGTTAGTTATACGAGATTGTGAAAATTTCAAGCCCTAGGTGACTAATGCTTTTATGATCTTAATCAAACAATTAGATTGCTAAATTTAATTAATGCTTAAATTTAATTTCATGCCATAGCATAAATCACACAATAGCTAAAAATTAAATAATAAGCCTCGGATTCCAATCTCTGACAAGGGTTCGAGAGTTTCAGCCCAAAAATGATTTTCTCAAAATGCAATCCCTCTGGCCCTAAGCTCAAGGTCTAACTTGACATCACAAGACGGGGTCAATTGGCATTAGTCGGGGTCGGGTCCCATTTTGCGTTTAGTGTGTCTATGTATTATTTTTTTTATTATTGAAATGAAATATATATAGAGAAAAATAAGGGTGATTTTTTTTATTTTTTTTGTAAATAGAGTTTTTTTATTAATTCAATTCAGTGATACATCGTGAGGGGATCCATGCCAAAAAAATAGTGACCTCAATCCTATCAAACTTGTTGATTAGAAGATGATAACATAACCACATAACAAACAAAAACGGGGAACTCGAGAACCACATGCAGATAACTTGAAAGTACCAAAAAAATCCAAGAATCTAGAAGCAACCAACTTTCATCATTGATATGGAGGTTGAGTTGAAGTTTGGTTGTCCTATTGATGATCTAGCAAATACAAATTAATTTCACACACACAGGGAATTACTCCTTCAAATAAGCTTTCCGTTCATTCAAAAAGCTTACAAGGAAACTTCCATAAACTTCCCAAAAATAACAACATTGCATGGATACCAAAAAACACCACGAACTTTATTTTATTTTTAATATTCCTCCTACTCTTAGTCTTGTATGACATGCAGTTTTAGGCTCAATTGCTAAATATGAGACTCCCATTTTTTTTCTTACTAAGGTGCATTCCAAAACATAATTACTTTTCATTTTTTTTTTGAGAATATCTCGAACTATTTCTTGCACATTCACATTGAATCTGCATAGTTCTTATCTGAGTTGTAACTCTCGATAGGATGAACCCTACTTCAAATGTTGGAACATACAAAACTAATTTATCGTATAATGCTTTTCAATGGAAGCTGAAGCAAGTTTTTCTTATTTTGGATAGAATTTCTTTCGACCTTTTTGCAATTGAAGTACAATACATTGGTATGCTCTTAAGGACTACTTTTATTAGAACATGGTGTTCTCCCTTGGAAATCCACTTGTTAGTACAAATGAAAATCCTCAATTCTATTTTGTTGAAGATCCACAACCAATCTTATACATTGAATCTGCATAGTTCTTATCTGAGTTGTAACTCTCGATAGGATGAACCCTACTTCAAATGTTGGAACATACAAAACTAATTTATCGTATAATGCTTTTCAATGGAAGATGAATCAAGTTTTTCCTATTTTGGATAGAATTCCTTTCGACACTTTTGCAATTGAAGTACAATACATTAGTATGCTCTTAAGGACTACTTTTATTAGAACATGGTGTCCTCCCTTGGAAATCCACCTGTTAGTACAAATGAAAATCCTCAATTCTATTTTGTTGAAGAGCCACAACCTATCTTCTACATAATAGGGACCGGGCTTTAGGAAAAACCCACGATATTTCACCCCTTCAATCATTTGGTAAGGAAGATGTAGAGAGAGGTCCAAGGCAGATTGTAGATCTTCCTTTGGCAAGTTTAGGATACATTATTTGGCATAATAGCGAGAATCAGATGGATTACTGATGGAGTTCTCCCTAGTTGAGAGGAAGTGTTAAAATTGGCAACTAGGGCCAAACTCCATGTGGATCACCTTATCTGTGACTATTGATATTTTTCCTAGATTCCTTTCATCGAGAGGTGTAGGATTAATCAAAAGATGATCCGATTCCGATAAGTATTTATGGAGATATGAATTTATTTTGATTATGGAAAAATTGTCAAAGTCAGCCAGCAACTTATGTTGGCTCAGAAGCCCAACAATCATGTCTCTTCAACCTCAACATTTTGCATATACATACAAGGAGCATTCTCCTCATTTGGACACTTCATCTTCACACACATCTCTCTCTCTCTCTCTTGTGCAAAAAGAGTCTCTCTCTCCTGCGTAGAAAGAGTCTTTCTCTCTTTCTCACACGTGTGGCTGAAAGGAAGATGTCCTAGGGCAAAGAGGATGCAGAAACAGGACAGCAAGTCATCTTTGACCATCGTTGACCTTCCAAGAAGTGCGGATTGGGTGTGGTTGCCTCTCCTAGGCAGGCCGCAATCTTTGGCATAAAAATTGAGGTGATCTGACCTTAGGTTTTACCGGTAAGACTGCCTTAGTTTAGGGCTCCAGTCAACTTCAGAAATCTGCACTTTGACTGAATTTTTGGGGCTGTTCTAGGGTTGCTTTTTCAGATTGTTCAAGGGCAAGTTGACTAGAAATTGACCAAGCATATTGGAGGTCAAATTCCACTCATTTGACTAAGTTTGACTTTGCTGATCTAGGGTTTGCTGCTGCTGATATAAAATTTCATAAATCAGATTTTGTACTATTTCTCTCTGCTGAACTATTGAAAATAAAAGAAGATTTGATCAAAGGGTTTCCCCATATTGGGGTTTGTCCCTAGCTAGCCGCCACATTTTGTGTCTCTTGTCTTGGCTTGTTTTCTGTTGATCGTTTAATCTTCTATCTGCACTTTACTTTATGCATATGCACATGTGATTTCTAATTTGTGGATAATATTAAAGAAACTAAGTAAATTGTGCTAAGCACAGAACATAGCATAATTTAACACTTTTTAAATGAAAAAATTCTTCATTTTTTTGCTAATATTTTTGAATCATCTTCTAATAATTCACCACCACATATTCTTGAGATCTATTAGTTTTCTTCTTGTTTCACTAATTCATCTTCTAATTCCTTAATTAGCAGTTATATTTGTTTGCCACTTTGAAATTTGATTATATTAAAAATTTTGTAATATTTGAGCATTGCAAAGGCTGTAGGCAAGTTTTGGATAGTTTATATCCTAGATCTTGATTCACGTGTTCCAACTTCTAAATGCATTGCTTTATGCCCTTCGATTTTTTGATTTGCACAAGTAATTTTTGACTGTGGCCTTTTAAATGAAAATTTTCTTTATTTTTTGCTAATATTTTTGAATCTTTTTCTAATAATTCACCACCACATATTCTTGAGATCTATATAGTTTTCTTGTTGTTTCACTAATTCATCTGCTAATTCCTTAATTAACAATTGTATTTGTTTGTCACTTTGAAATTTGATTATAGTAAAAGTTTTGTAATAATTTGAGAAAATGAAATGTTGATTTGTAAATGATGCTAGACATGTAAATTCCTTTTCACAAAATGGACTTTTTGACAAAAACTAAGAATTATTTTGAAATCCATAATTCTTGACTTTTTATTTGATATTACTAATGTAGAGGTTTCCCAAAAAATGACGTGATTCAATTATTCTCTTTAATAGCTTCCTTGGCATAATCACAATATTTTATCTTTATTTTTATTTTCCTCCTTCAAAATTGATCTTTATATACACTCCTATAATAAAGTTCCACTTGAGTGTGTAAATTTTCCGTTGATAATCCTTATATAAAATATAATACCGAGTCACCTCCTTATGATAATCTTTATATCAAGTATAATATTGAGTCAATTTTTTATAAACCTTTGAATTGAACACCCTTTATATATATGTATGTATTTTTTTTGTTTTTTAATTTTCCTTTAATATACTTTGATTCCCCCTTCTAAATTTGAGTTGATCCTTAACTCTGAATTTGGAGCAAAATCATGATTTTGTTATTTTTATTGTTCTCCCCTAGGAGCCATTTTTATGGAAACTCATGTCCCAAAGCATAATAAGGCACAAAACAATGGTAGTGTCACGATATTGTAGTGAATTCAACCATGTGTTTGTCAGGTATGATATCTCTTATTTATGCCATCAATTGGTAATTTCAAGTGGCAAATGTTCTGGGCAAATTATATAGACAAAAAATGGTATATAGATTGTCGGCGATGTACAAGTAGGTTGGCGGTGGCAGTGTATGGTAGGGGTATAAAGTTAGGGTTGGTGATGATAGTGGTAAGGCGACATGGTTGGCAGTACAGTGGTAGCAGATGGAGCAATGAATACTACATAGATTTGCACAGTTGGGCATCGTTTTATATGGCTGCATGTTTATTAACTTAGCTTTGTGATCATACAAATGCAATTTTTTTGTCTTGGCCCTACAGTGTATGGTAGGGGTACAAAGTTAGGGTTGGTGATGATAGTGGTAAGGCGACATGGTTGGCAGTACAATGGTAGTAGATGGAGCAATGAATACTACATAGATTTGCACAGTTGGGCATCGTTTTGTATGGCTGCATGTTTATTAACTCAACTTTGTGATCATACATATGCAATTTATTTGTCTTGGCCCTACAGTGTAATTATCAATCATATGGTCTAGTAATTTGTGATTGTATGACTGTACGACAACGACCCTTGTGATTCAAATTTTTATTTTTATTTTTATTTTTCCTTCAAGATTGTAGTGGAATATATTATTTTCAATGTAATTATGAAATTTTAATGGCCCAAAGTCGATTTGTGGTCAAAGACTTGAAGAAATCATAGAAATTCTAATAATTTTTATGGCTAATGGCTTTGATAAGAGTATGGCTAAAGGTTGAATAAAAAATGAAGCTCTGATACCAAATGTGACAACCAAACCTGACTCCTAAATAAAATATCCAAGAACTTGGAATGTATAGTTATCCACAGGTGTAGTAAATATATATATGGTTTATGAGGTAAATTGACATGATATGATTATCAAATGAGGTCTTATATATATATATAATATAATAGTATATATATATGTTGCGAACATTCAACATTAGGATAAAATTGACAAGGGTTCGGAAAACCAAAAATTAGGAAAGTATCGCTAATAGATGGCAAACATTGACAAAATCAAGATACCATCAAAATATTAATGAAAATCGGCTAGGCCAAACATTCATGATTTTGAGATAACATCGCGATGTTATAGAGAGAGAGAGAGAGAGAGAGAGAGAGAGAGGTTTGAAACATTGGTGAAATCAATATAAATGTAAGAGTTGAAACTAATTGCATGAATCTTAGAGAAAAAAGTTATGTTATTGTTAACTTTCTTAGTAGTAAATATTAGAGACCATGTTAAAACCTCTGGGACATGTAAAAGATGTAAAAATACTTGGTATAGGTTAAGGAACATATTCAAAGTAATAGATGTGAGAGATGTTCACAACCTATATTATATATATATATATATATATATATATATATATATATATATGAGAGAGAGAGAGAGAGAGAGTTTGGTTTGCTAGAAGATTCTTTAAGAGTTGAAACTACTCGCAAGAACCTTAGAGAAGAAAGCTATGTTATTGTTAACTTTCTTAGTAGTAAATATTAGAGACCATGTAAAACATCTGGACCATGTAAAAGATGTAAAACTACTTGGTATAGGTTAAGGAACATATTTGAAGTAATAGATTTGAGAATTCTATATTTGAAGAAGATTTTATGTGCTACAAAGATGAGGGTAAGAAAGTGAAAATATTTATTTCAAAAATTAGATTACTAAGTGATGAGTTGGCTATTGCAAAACAAAGATAGAATATAAGGAGTTGGTAATGCTAATTGTAAGGGTCCTACAAATATCCTACAATTTTTGTAAAACCTCTTTAAATCTAACTGGGACAATTGCTAGGATGGTATTTGAGGAATTGATTGGATTGCAAATGTACGAGGAAATGGATATTTTTGAATAAAAATGCATGTTAAAAAGAGCATCATGTTTAAGGGCATGGGCAAGCAAAAAATGTAGTTTGTGAAGGAGGGAAATCAATCGATTAGGGATTATGTGATTCTAATTCAATTGAAAATTCAGAAACATGTTTTTATTTTAGTAAACCAAGGGACTCAAAGAAGGATTGTTGAAAATATTCAAATTCATAAGGGTCCAAAACAAAAGAATCAAAAATCAAAATTTGCTAGTGAAAATCGTAAGTGACAAGAAGAAAGAAAGGGGTGCTTGTTTGTTTTTGCTTAACCAAATGAGTTAAATGCTAATGTTTTTTTGGTGTTTGGATGTAGAAGTAAGAAAACATATGATGGGATATAGATAAATGGCAAATTTGGAGACAAAATCCAACGATGTAGACACAACTGCAATTTTAGATGTTAGTTATGAAATGAATGGGAATGGTAGCATCGACCTCAAAAAGTTGGAGGATCATATCAAAAGTGTTAGAAATGTGATAATATTAGAGAAGTTGTAAACATTGGTATTAGTTAATGAGGAATTTGATTTTATTCTTTGAGCACTAGAGTTGCTATCATTTTGAGCCAACATATTATTTGTTATTGTTGAGGTGCTTGTGTGACCATTGATCTACCACCATTGAGATGTCTGTGTTGCTTGCTTGAGTTGTAGTCTTTAGATTTGTTATTGAGATGCCTAAGCATATGCCACAATTTGTTGTCGATTTTGTGTATTGAAATCTGATGTCTCATGAAAATCTTGTTGGCTCTAGAATCTTGTTAGCTTTGAGTTCCAATGCATCAACTTTTTGTTACTTGTCGATTTTGTGTCTTTGTCGACTTTACCTTTATTTGAGTCTTGTCCCCATTTCTCTTGTCTGATAACTAGATCTCAATAGCTAAACTCATTTATTCTTGTTGGACCTATTTATTACTTTCGTTAGTGCTACGAGGTCGTGATTTGGAAAGGGTAATCCTCAAATATTAGATATAGGTTGACTCCTAAAACCATGAAGGGGACTCCTTAAGCTACAAATTACCTCAAACCATAAAACCCCTAACCAAAGGGCATGCGAATGCAATTTTTTTTTATTTTTTTTTTCTTTAAATTTTTATTTAAATTTTGTTTGTCTTAGTTTGGGTGAAAAATTAGAGGTTGGATTTTTGGGTTTCATTGTTGCTTGCACCATGGAATAATTATTCCCTCTCTTCCCCCTCCATACCTTCCTCATCTTGCTTACTTCATTCAACTATTTGCCCTCCCTAATAACAATTACCCCTTTGCTATTCATTCCTTATAGAATTTCCTTGAATTTCTAAAGCTGCTTGATGAACCTATTGAAGTTGGGTTCGATTCACCAAGACCTAGAATTTATCTACAATAAAAGCAACAAAATTAAACACATAATTAAAACATGATCACACAATACACTAACATAATATCTTCTAGGGAACCCAACTAGGAAAACCCTCTACTAGTTTTAGAATTTTATTGAGAAAAGTCTAAGCAATCATATTTATTTTATAAGGCAATACTGTTTCAATAGAAAACAAACTAGTTCTTTTTGCTAATCCTTAGCGGAAACTCCCTGCAAATAACCTTGAACCAACTCCTCCTTCCTTGCATAGTCCTAACACTGTTGGAAATCCCCTATTTCCTAGCGTCGAACATGCCCCTATTCTTTAGGAATTAACCCTAAATCTTAGCTCACTTCTATAAGCAACTTCTCTCCTCTGACATGTGTATAGGCTTCTCCTTACACGCTCTCCTAGCAACAAGCTCTCTCACACACAACCTGTGCATACAAGAATGAATTACGAAGGTTCCTTCGTTCTCCTAATAAGATTTTTGATCATGCCAATTTTGGCAAGTTAATTTTAGAACTTGGACTTGTGATTGATTTGTTAACTGAGTCAAACTGACTCTTTTAACTCGTCTTTCCTCAATTAGAAACTAAAGCTCACTAATTTGTCATTTTCCAAAAATATCTCGCCCTTACAACAAACAAGACTGAGCCTCCAACTCCTATGCATGAGTTAACTGCTCCATGACTCGTCCTGACTCCTAATTCCTAGGAACTCGTGCATGCTAAAGAAGGACAATTTGTGGTCATCTTGACTAAGGCACAATTCAAGGAGGACCTTTTGGGCTACACTTTTCAACATTCCTCCTCCTCCATTGATCATTGTAGGCTCACTCGAATTCTATTAGTGCAAAAAGTGCCCACAACAACCCCAATTTTAGGCTACCTAAGATTATAGCAAATTCAGACAACACTGGGGGACATGGATATTGATAGCCTAGCTCACTTGCAAGTTATGTGGGATCCTTAAATTGAATTGGAGTTTGAACTACATGGATTAATGAAGAGATTAGTAAATTTTGGAACTCAAGAACTATAAGTTGCAAACATAATTTAATGTCCTTTCCAACAGGTACGGAGGTTGAGTTAGAAAGCCTTATCCTCAAATGTTGAGAATTATAGATCAGATAAGAACTTTCACAATTTTTTAATGTGAACACACGAAAAGTAGTTTGAGATATTTTTGAAAAAGTTATTTTGAAAAAGTAATTCTATTTTGTAATTCACTTTAGTAAAAAAAGGTGAAAGTGTTATTTTTAGTAGTTGATTCTAAATTTGCACTTAGACTAGGAGTAATAAAAAAATAGATCATTTGCTAAAACTATAAAGTTGGGGCAAGGTAGAGGGAAATGACACATTGATTATTCATGAAGAAAATTTTTTCGAAGGTGAAGAAAGGGGTCAAGGAAAGGAGAAATCAATGCAACAATGAGAAGAGTAGCCCAACAATGATGGTAGGTTGTAGATTTATCAACATAGTGAATTTGGTATAGTTGTATGGATAAATCATATGTATCGTCATAGTTGTACACATAGTTTGTACACTTCATATCACTGTACGAACATAGTCGTACTATGGATTTCTTAGATATGGTTTGCGGTTTTCAAATTCAATACGCAATAATACTTGTTTTTGAGGTGTCCTTGTAAGTTTTAAGTCATTAATTATAAAGTGCTTTAAAGGATAGATTTTGTGCCTCGTGTTTTATGCTTTTGATATATTTTCTAGCCATGTGTGATTGATGCATGCTCATTTTTTTATTTTATTTTTGTTACTGATTAAATTCAAGATCTCATTTATTTAATAAAGAAGCATACTAAAATTGTTAAAATTGACAACTAGGGCCAAACTCCACCTTGGACAACTCATATGATAAAGATGATATTTTTATTGGATTCCTCTTTCCGAGAGGTGTAGGATTGATCTAAAATTCATCTCATTCTGACATGTATAAATGGAATTATGAATCTATTTCTTCTATGGATAAGTGTCAAGGTTAGCCAACAATCTAATGTAGGCTCAGAAGCCCAAAAGTCATGTCTCTTCATCCTAAACGTTGCATAAAAGTATGAGCATCTACCTCATTTGGACATTCGTCATCTCACACATATCTCTCTCTCTCCTCATCTGATTGGGTCGTATGAATTCTAGGGCAACCTTCTTCTCCTCCACACGTGTGAAGGGTTGCTTGCGTTTTTTGTTTTCATGTGTTGACCAAGTTGCAACAAGTTTGACCAATGTTGACTGGACGACATTTGACCTTGTTTGATTGTGTTTTGTTTGATTGCGTTTTTCTTGGGAGATTTTTTATTTGGGCAAGGCGCATTCTTTGGCACAAATTTCGAGAATTTCTGGGTAGGTTGACCAGCGTTGACCGTAGGTTTGACAATGCATTGACCAAGTTTGAACGATTTCTTCAAGACTGTTTTGGGCTGATTTGGACTATCTTTGGAGGCCGAATTGACTGGGTTTGATAGAGGTGATTTGGAGGAATAATTTTGTTGATTTGACTAGCGTTGGCTTTTTGGTTAGGGCATCCTGTTGAATGCAGTTTGACTGGACAAATTTGACTGTGTTTGGACAAGTAAATTTTGTATATTGTATTCTCTCTGTCTGCTGAACTTTTGAAGAATAATAAGAAGATTTGATCAAAGGGTTTTCACCACATTGGGGTTTTTCCCTAGCATCCGCCAAATATTGTGTCCTCTTGTCTTGGCTTGTCTTCTGGTTAGTGTTTATGTTCTATCTACATTTATTGTTGATGTTAATGTGATTGCTAAATTGGAAATTGATATTGGGCTAATAAGAAAAATTGAAGTAAATTGCTCTTAAGCATAGAACATACCCTTGTTATCTAAAATTAACAAAAACAATCACCCAGAGTTTGGAAACTTTACATGGTACCAGAGCTATTATGATTAGAAGATCAAAGAGTAGCAATTTTTGTGCAGATCAAAGATGGAATCAACTAGCCTCAGGTTCGAGGACAAATTGGATGGTGCTTTCAATTTTCTAGCTTGGAAGGTCAGGGTTACCTTGTCGTTAGAAGAGAATGATCATCGGGACATCGTGAAAGATGCGGTGACACCATCGACAATCTACAACAATTGTCAGACAATGATAAGGAGGGAAAAGCGAAGTGGATGATGATAGATTCCATTAAAGATCAATTGATCCCTCACATATCTGAAAAGAACACTGCTAAGGACATGTCCGATGCACATGTAAGCTTCTACTGGATTGACAACATTAATAGGAAGATGATCATGCAAAATGAACTCAGATCCATAGAGATGACTAGATTTGACACTGTTACTAGTTATTTGATGAAGATCATATAGATTCGTGATCAACTCGCAAGAGTTGAGGACAAGTTGGAAGATGCCAAGTTGGTGAACATGGAAATGAATGGATTCTCAATTTCTTGGGAACCATTTGTCCAAGGTTTTTGTGCTCATGAGAAACTTTCCAATTTAGAAAGACTACGACATGACTATAGTTGGGAGGAAACTCGAAAGTAGTCAAAGGCTAGTAAGAGGGGTGATAAGAACCTGACTCTATTTGGTCAGACGAAGAAGGGCAAAGGAAATAGTGTTCTAGTGATGGTGAGGTTAAGAATGAGGAGTTAGCCACGCAACCATGAAAGGAGGACTTCAGTAAAATCAGGTGCTTTATTTGTTAGAAGTTTTTTACATTATGCATCACAATGTCCTGAAAAGAAGGACAAAGGGAAATAATGGTAGAAGCAAGTAACAACCTCAACAAAAACTGGGATGAGTTTGCTACCAAACTTGTAAAAAAAATCTCATTGGTATCTTGCTTTTCTACTATGACAATTTTGAGGAATGTCCAATCTAATAGAGTGGGACTCAAGCGTACAGGTTGAGCTTGGTGATGATGCCAAGTATTCAATAACACTAGTTGGTAGTATTTCCTTCTAGCTCAAGTTTGGTAACACTTTAAACTTTAGTGATGTGTTATTTGTTCATGGTCCAAATAAAAATTTGCTTTCCTTATCAGGGTGGAAGAATCTAGCCTAGAAGCCGCACAAGTGATTGTGAGTCCAATTTGTACAAGTTATAGGGTGAACTTGTTCAAGCCTTAATAACATGTGCGAGTTATAGCACAAGAGGATGGGGCACTTGCATTATAGAGTATTTCCTATTTTGAGGGAGATAGTCACAAAACTTCCGGATTTTAACATTGAGCAACAAGGAGTAGGCAGAGGGTGTATGCTTGGCAAGCATGCCAAGGTTGCTTTTTTAAGTAAAAATCGCAAGGACAAGGAGATTCTAGCCCTAATTCATTTAGATATTTGTGGATTGATTTTAGTAGCTTCAATTTGTGGAGGTATGTACTATGTTTTCTTAGTTGATGATTTTTCTCGCAAAATGGGCTTTATTTCTTAAAGAGAAAGGAAGAGGTCTTCAACAAGATTCAAGAGTTCAAAGCTTCTTGTTGAGAAGACAAGAAAGAAGATCAATGTTTTGAGATGATCAGAGAATGGGGGTGAGGATACCTCCAACAATTTCAAGGACTCTTGCAAGTAGGGAGGAATCAAAAGGGAGCTAATGGTTTTGTACAACCCATCACAAAATGGGGTTATAGAGTGAAAGAATCGATCTATTATAGACACTGCTAGGTCCATGTTCCATGACCTAGACTTTCTTGTGTGTTTTTTGGATAGAGGCATGCAACAAAATAATCTACATCCTAAATAGGTGGTCACATAGGATCTTGGAGGACAAGACACCAAAGGAGGCATTCACTGGTGTGAAGCCAAAGGTGAGTCATTTTTGTATCTTTGGTTCTCTAGTTTATACTCATGCACCTATAAAGAAAAGGACGAAGTTGGAGTCCTCCAATAGGAAGGGTTTATTTGTGGGTTACAATGAGATTGTTAAACTAGTTCTAGCTTTGGACATGGAAAAGTTAGTTGCTTTCTCTTATATCCAACACAAATGTTGATTTATCCCTTCCAATAGAAATTCAGTGACCTTGAATGTTAGGAATGCTGTAGAGTGTAACTTTTGATTACTGTCTAATATAGCCCATTTGACTCTCAATCTAGGCCAATATTGTGATGACATTATGTAACCTAGTATTATCAAGTTTGCAGTAATATTTATTTGTCCCTCAGACTTTGAATATATTACTAGATGTTCCCATCCCTTTTATTGGGAGTTCATTGACCTTGAATGTTGGGAGTTCCTAGGATAGCCCCACCGATACTACTAAGCATAGAAATGCCGACTTAAAAGTTCACAATGGTATCTGCAAGCCCCTCTTCAAACTCAAATAAAGACTTAAGGCAACTCTTGTATTTCGGCTTTTGGCTGGTGATTTGTTCAACTCTCTTTTGTGGTGTTGCTTATTTGGACTGTGCTCACCTTTGGGATGTATTGATTTGCAGAAGGTTTATCCATTATGGATCCACCTCTATTTTGTTATATTTACTTTATTTCTTATTTCTTCGGCTCCCATAACGAGCCCACATCTTGGTCCCCTCCCTTGTCCTTGACCATTTGATACAATGGTGTTTGGAAAACTCTCTTTCTCTTTCTCAGCATCAAGATTCCAGTCTCTAGGATTCTCATTGTATCATTTTACTTCACCATCTCATATCCTTTTTAGCCAGATGATTATTTTATATTTCTTAGCTAGGTACCTAATTCTTCATATTTTTCTTTCAGTTTTGACCTGGGAGTTGCTTTCCCACTCCCATATTGTATTCCCACTGGTTACACTTTTTAGTTCCATTGACCTACTTTTGTGGTTGTTTGGTGGAAATTAATAAAATTTTCTATCTTATCTATCTACTTTAGTGAGGAGATGCCGTGATCGCTTCTTATTTTTCTAATATTCTCATAGCAATTAACCAATGTTCCACCAAGGTTTCGGACCGAAGGGGTGAGGGAGCAAGGGGGTGCGGGAGCGGCCTATGCAAAAGCTCCCCACCATTTTTTAGGAAACGTGGGGGAGCGTCAGGGTCTTAAAAATTTATAAATATAAAATATAATTTATTAATTGAGTCCACTATGACAATTTGGTTTGAATTGAAACGCTGCAAAGCATGATCATTGATATGAATATCATTATCTAAATTTCTAATATCATATAAAATAATAAATTTAAAATTCCAATTTATAATCATACATCAATGATCATACATTATAACAAAATACAAAGACAACAATACCACCATATTCAGCAGCCTGATAATACACAACAAATCTCAACAATGTCGTTGTAGAAGATCATTGTAGATCTATTCTCCCTGCATCTTTGTTATCAATAAAAGATCTTAATCTCGGAATCTTAACACTTCTGTCCTCTGCAACTTCAACAATACGTTATCAAGGCAACTCTGTTCAGTTCTAGGCCAAACTGCTATAATCATTGGTGAGTTTTGCCCATCTGTACATAGTATCAATTACAAGGATATACAAAACAACAGTGTTGTGTTATGCTCGTGTGAATTCTATTGTCAATTGTCTCCTTGTTGAAGAGTGACTGTTGTGCAGACTCCTGATGGCATAACAAGATGCTAATGCCTCTGTCCACTGATGCACATTTGTGTCTAGAACATTACTCATACTTCTATCATAACTCCAAAAATCTGCAATCTAAACCTGTAGCTTCCATATCTAACAATTTGACTATATGTATTACAGCTTCTGCTCCTTTACTTTGTAACTCTTGTTTAAATTCAAATTACAATGACCTCAAGGATTACTGTAACTTGATTATACAAATACTTGTAAGACACCAGTTAGGGTTACTTAGAGAAATAAAAAATACTTCAACGTGATCGGTGTGTCTTTTAGAAAGCAAGCACTGCCACACAAAAGTTAAGTTAATTTGCTGCTGAACTTCTTTGCCTTCTAATATTTCTTATCATCACAAACTGAATTCTTCACAAGAGGGAGCCTCTGATGTTGATCATCCATAGTGAATCTTGAAGAGCCGAGCTTTGAGAGAAGTAGAGAAACATTGATGAGTGACCACTTCAGGGATGATCTCCTCACAGAATGTGTAGGGTAATATTGAGCAGCAACCACAGATAAATGAATTTGTTTGGATCAAACTCAAAATTTGTCTAATCAGAGGATCGACAGTTCATAGTGATAGAAATCCTCAAGATCTGTCTTCAATTCTGTCTAATATGTGCACTCCAGAATTCCTGCAAATAACCAAATGACATTACCAATGTGATAGCCATATCAAGGGTCCATTATTCAATCTGCAATGTTCCAACAGATGCCATCGAGGTTCCATGCATGGGAGTGATTAGATCTAGTAATAATAACACACACAGCGCGTGAAAGGTGTGTGTGTTGTTATGTGTTCACCCTGCCGTTTTTATAACATGAAACAGCTAAATTCCAAAACCCTACGCTTAGTTTAACTGTTAATTAAAGATTAGTTTTAGGGTTAAGTTAATTAAAATCGTTTTTTTTGCATAAACATGTGCCATGTCCCCCCACGCCCCCCTTCGCTCCCTCTTGTCCCCCCACGTCCCCTTTTTCGGAAACGCCCCCTCAAGAAAGGGAAACGACTCCCTGGCACGTCCCCCTGAGTTTCCTCATTTT
>APFE030022852.1:395021-439655 GCA_000404065.3 Pinus taeda
CACTCTAAGTCCACCAAAACTTCTATGTGAGTTCTGTTGCACAAGGTAAGTGTCCATAAGCTGGTACTGCAATATAACACATTCAAATTCAAACTAATTATATAATGATTTGTACAAAATAAAAAATACGGAAATAAATTATATTGAACCACATTTTTAGTTGTAAACATATATACATGAATCTACTAACCTCAGTCCAGTCCAAATGCAAGCCCAATAGGATGGGGGTTTGATCATGAATAACACTTTGGTACTCCCTTGCTTATGGTTCAATGATTGGAGCCTACATCAATGGAGTTGCATCATCAGTACCTCTAAAACCAACATCCCACTCATGTATCCACATAATAGTGACATTAATGTCACTCTGTATATGGGCTTGTGTACACAATGGCAAGGAAAAAGTATAATTAGTCTACAAATTAATTAACATATTTATGTAACTTAAAAGAAAGAAAATGTTGAAATCTTAGGATTAAGTAAGTTTACCTCAATTGTTGGTTCTTGTAGTTGTACATACTAACTATCCTCCACATTAGTGAACATATAATGTGGAGGTTGGGGTGGAGGAGAATTCATGGAAATTTTCTCTTGTTGAGGATGCTCTAGCGGATCAACTGCCTCCTCAGATGACCTGTAAG
Source organism: Pinus taeda (assembly GCA_000404065.3). Taxonomy (NCBI): domain Eukaryota; kingdom Viridiplantae; phylum Streptophyta; class Pinopsida; order Pinales; family Pinaceae; genus Pinus; species Pinus taeda. Next base: position 395,663 of record APFE030022852.1, read on the forward strand.
CTCACCCATGTAGAAGGGACATGTCTACATTGTTATCATGAACTTATTAATATAAATTATGTGATATAATACGAAGGAGAAATTTTAATATAAATAATTATGCATAATTTGACAATAAGAGTCAAATTTTTTGCATATATGTGTACCTAGTCTGTGTCACATGGATCATGCACCCTGCAAGTCTCATGAATGGCATCACGATATGTGTTAAGAGGTGATCAAAGGGTAAACTTGTGAGAAATGCATAATCATATAAGGGCCCCGGTGGGTCGCAAGGCAGTGGTGGTGGTATCCTAATCTCTCCATGCAATGCAACATGTGCACTAGTCAATGATGCCTACATAGTGTCTACAATAGTCTCTTGTGTCTCACCACCGAGTTGCGAAAATTCCCCTAGCTCTCCAGGTAATAGCATGCTTTGATACGATAGTGGAAATAATCTCAAAGGTGATGGTACACTCCCAAGGTCCCTACGATCCCCCTCACACTCATAGGTACGTCCATGTCAGTACCATAAAATGAGATCTAGTGTCAATGTAATCTGACATCATATGTAACACAAAATTTACATATAAATGCTTAGAAAAATAAATTGCAACCTAGTCATGGTTGGGTAACTTGCCCTAAGCTCTAACGAATCTATCATACATGATAGTATCTACATGAACATTAATAAAATATTTCAGAGGGATTGGACCTTTATGTCTAGCAGGGTGATCAGGAGGGATGTAGAACAACTCCCCTCGAACATCAATGTCCTTGGTGGCCACTTTCACCACCACCCAAGAATTTGGAACTCTAACCTCATGCCTCCTCACCCTATGTATGAACTGTAATATGTGGCTATGTGGGCCTGACCTTCGATATGTCTCGATCAACCTGTTCATGTTATCCAACATCAAAGACAATACAAAGTGATTCGATGAATTGGAAAGGATATTCTTTATCTCTGTTGTGATCCGTGTATGACAAGTCATAACATTAGCTAATGTGATCTAAGTTGTAGCATCATCCCATGGAGGGATGGATGTTGCACTCTGATCCTTAGCTTCGACCTGTTGAGAACCTATAAATCATAAAAATACTTTAACATATATATAATTAACAAACTAGAATCATAATAACATATACATTAAATTCGAACACATTAGTTGAAGACAATTTAAAAATTAAAAGCAATTTCAAGACAGAAACACATAGAAGTTTAAAGAGGATTTAAAGATGCAAGAGGTGTACCTGAAATGGGTGAAGACAATCAACTAGATGTACAAGCATGGTCATCAATAAAGACGAAAAAAATGTTGCTAACACTCTAACTGGCATCAAAGACAAGATCTATTAGGGGAACATGAACTCTGGTGGGCTACGTGATCTATCACGAGCCAAAACACGTATAACAGAACCTCTCACTCTATGATGGCCTATATTTGGGGAACATATATGAGATGCATCATCATATTACATATAATACATATAAACTAATCCAAGAAAAAAATGTTGACAAAAAAACCTTTTCTAAACTCAGGCAAAATAATTTAGCCTGAAGTCGTAAAGTTTAGAGTCCATTTTTTGATCATTTTTCAATCAAAGTACATGAGTTCCATGTAAACACAATCGAAATAAGTGATCAAATATATCCTCACACTTTTTCTCATTTCTAAATAATTCATTTTATTCATAACACAACTATATGTAAACATATATGTAAAAAATTGAAATAAACCTATTTAAAAAACTAATAAAATTTCATGCCAACTCAGTACCACAAGAAACTTTACATTCCTAATGTTTGACTTTGACACATGACATGTATTGGGTGCAAGCACATGAAGACAATGTTTCTTGTACAACACACTACATGATGAAACAACATCGTACAAACAGTCTAAATGCTTTTATTCACTAGACCAAAAACACTTTTTATGATGGATTTAATTTATATATCAATGATGCATTGTTGAAACATGAACATATATATTATATATATATATATATATATATATATATATAGTTATAGTTATAGTTATGCATAATGTACATGTTACACTACGTCATGTTATGTTACATAACATAGTGTAACATGTACATTGTGCATAACTATAACATTTAACATTGATCTAGGTGGATATTGGTGGCCACCCACCAATTCCACTTGGACCCCCACCATTGCTTCTTTCAGTTTTTTAGTTTCCTTAATTATAGCACAATTTACTATTTTTAGCAGTTTTTCGGGTCCTAAACTTCCGGAGCCGTTTTGCAGCCCTAAACGACGTTTTTTTGGAAATCTACTGCCAACAATTTTCTATCTAAAATCATCTTTTCCGTCGTAGTACTCGGATAGATCTTTCCAATAGGATATCATGCACGTCAAATAAAGATAATATGACCAAGGCACGACCCTGGGAAGTTGGTTGTCCAACTCACCCCAACAAGGCCCATAAACTCTTGGTGTTACATCTCCTCAGGTTAGGGTTTTGGTTGTTTAGGGTTTTCTCTTATTGTTAAATAATAAAGAGGCCCTTGAGCCTCATTGAAAGATAGTTGAGAGGCATGTAGCCACCACATCTCTTCTCAGAGATAAGCTACCATCACCCTAGCTTGTTTATTTCCATTCCTGTTTGTAAGCATATTTCAGTATTTTACATTAATGAAATGAAGTCTTATTTCCACGACATCTCTATGTTTACGAATATCTCTATAATTTGTTGCGTTCCTATTTAAATCTGGATCAGTGGTATCAGAGCAGTCTGCTTTTCTTCTCTGTTTTTCTTTGAATGTCCCCAACAAAGTCAGGATATAAGGAGTTAGGGCTTGAACTGGTCAAATGTTTGCAAGACCAGCCTCACAAATCCTACCGGCCTCCCATGGTGGATGGAAAGAAAGACGAGGGACCAAGATATCCTACCAAAATCTTGCTCGAAGAAGCCCTCGAGCGACAAAGAAATGTGATGATTGACAACTTTGCCAAGATCCTTCAGTAGCTACCCAAGGGCGACGCATCGGCTTTCAACAGCAACTCTGGAAATGCCACACTGTTTAAGTTACAAGTTAATTTTGAAATTCCCATATTCAAGGGTTATATAGACGTAGATGTCCTCGATAAATGGTTAAATGTGCTAGAGGGTTATTTTTCTGTTCATGATTTTTCCAGTAGGGAAAAGATTATTTTCGCTCTTCTCAAAGCAGCCCCCCACATCAAGGATTGGTGGGAAACCTACTGCAAGTAGAAGGCTGAAAGTACAGGCTCACTATTTTCAGCCACACCCACTTGGAATTCATTCTGAGATGCCATCAAGGAGCAGTACTACCTTGTTGGAAGCTATGAGGATCAATACATAAAGTGGACCATGCTGTAGCAGGGAAGGGACCAAGACGTACCGGAGTTTACCAATATTTTCCATACCCTTCGCACAAAGTTCAGTATCAAGGATATAGAGCAGCATTTGGAACTCAAATATCGTGGCTGCCTACACAAGTACATCCAAGAAGAAATAGAATTCTGAACATCTCCTCACTCGGCATAGCATACCGATATGTTGTCAAGGTCGAGAAAAAGTTTAAACAAAAGAAGTGAGACTTTGGATTTGTGAATCCAAAACAAGGGAAAGGTGACCCCAAACTGCAGAACAAAGGACAAAGCCAAGGCAGGGTAGTCCAAGACAACTTGCCAAAACTATAAGCAAATAATAGCGCTGCAAAGCTGAAAAAGGACATGGGAAAGTGGTGTGAGTTCCATAAGAGCTCCACTCACAACACAAGTGAGTGTTAGGCCAAGCAGTCATTGGTGGCCAAGCTAAAGGTTTCAGAATCAGATGCATTTTCTGACTCTGAGTCAGAACCTGATAAGGGGAATGACAAAGGGAAGCAGATTATTGATGCAGAACCCAATGCCACCATTTCCACCACGAAGGTCCAGAAGGAGGAACCTGAAGATCCAGAGGAGGAGGAGTGTCTCTTCCACTCCCAGATGTGGGTAAAGAGCTCCCCGCTACAGTTCATTGTCAACAGCGGGAGCCAAAAGAAACTCATTTCGGTAGAGGTCGTGAAGTGGCTGGGCTTACTGACCACAACACATCCACAACCGTACACCACCAGGTGGCTTCACCAAGGATGGGATCTTCACATGAGCCAACAGTGTCGCCTTCAATACAACATCAAGCCCTTCACAGATGAGGTATTGTGTGACATTGGTCCCCTTGAAGTTTGTGATGTATTATTAGGAAAACCATACTTGTGGAAGCAACATGTGTATGAATCAAGGCCCTGTGCTATTATTGTTACTTTGGGAATGTTATGTAAAAAATTAGTTAATTCTAGGTTTATTGTTTAATTTTAGGTTTAGCTAGACGAAACAGCATGATCATAAGATCATGCCTTTCTCAAAGGGTGCCCATGGTGGTATATAAGCCAGGAAACCCATTGTAAACAATCATCATCTGTAATTCATTTATTAATAAAAGTATTTTTATATATATTTCTGTTTATCTGGAAGTTTTATCCTTTATCAGGTATCAGAGCTTGTTCGCTCCTCAGACTGGGTTGTTGTTCAACCCCGCTGCTGTACATAATTTTGTAGTTGCTCTACCGTTTGGGAGCAGCCGCCCTCTTCTCCACCATCGAACCCTTTCTCCATTCCCTCTCGACCACGACCACCATCGACCTGTTTTCATTCCGCTGGAACCCTGTTGCCTCACTGCCTACCGACTCAGTGCAATCGTTGTGTACCCAGAGTCCCTTCTGCTATTATCTTCAGACAGCTCATGCATCGTATCAACGATGCACCATCGATTCCGCTTTTGTCCACATCTGCACCGGTTTCCGCCCCTCTCTGTGCATCGTTTTACCTATCGGTCGTCCGCTGTACGCCATTCCTTGCACGTCAACTGCAACAAGTCCTTAACCCTCGATTCTGGCCACATCTACAGCCAATCGTCATGGCCATTGACTCTCGGCGTGTAGTTTCATTTAAACTCGGTTGTGTCATTTCATTTCAACATATATCTATATATATATAATATATATATATTATAAATATATAATTATATTATATAAATATATATTATATATATATATAATATATATATATATAGAATATATTATTATAATAATTATATATTATATAGAATATATATATATAGATATATATAATATATATATATATATATATAACACCAATTAAAAAAATAAATAATAATTATTTCAAAAAAATACTTTAGCTGGCAAATAAATACACGCCTCCGCAAACCCGCTCAATGTCGACAATGACAATGGCGGATTTCCAAAAAAAATTGTTGGAGGCAAAGCATAAGATAAATAGCAACCACGATGAGGTCAATAAAAGATTAAATGAAGTCGAGAGCAAGCTTGGGGAGCAAGCAGACAAAATCAAAAATCTTCAAGATATGACGAATCGAATAGAAATAAAGATGGAAAATTACCATGTTCAGACAGAAGCAGGGATCAGAGAGGTCTTAACAATGCTGAAAAGTCTATGTAAAAGGTCGAATTGTACACCCGAACAACTACTAAAAGAAGGTGAAGAGAATCAAGAACACATCTTGTCAGATTCAACTAAGTCCACAGACTCTCATGACAAAATTGAATCCCCAAAAAAATCAGCGACACCCCACCAAGAAGCGAGTAACACAGCCTTTACAAACAAGCAACTCTGGGATAACTTTACCAATCAACACCCTTTTATCGCTCAACCAGTAGCAACATACCAGCGACGGGCAAAAGTCGAGATGCCTAAATTTGATGGAAACGAAAAAAACGATGTTGAATGGATAAATAAAGCAGAAGAATACTTTGAGATATATGACATAAATGACGATGACGAAAAGCTCAGGCATGCATCCATGAAAATGGAAGGAGAAGCATATAACTGGTATATGTGGTGGAAAAAGACAACACACGTCATTAGTTGGAGAAAATTTAAAGATGCATTCTTCCAAAGATTCCAAGGTTTAAAGGAAGAAGAATTCTTTTCAAAACTCATCAAATTACGACAAAAAGGAAGTGTGGATGAATACACTCAAGAATGGGAGACCTTAGTAACACGAGTACGTGGGTTATCAGAATCTTGTTTGATTCAATCGTACGTCTCAGGACTTAAATCCCATTTACAAGCAGAACTTGAGATGCATGACATTACATCTATAGAGGAAGCAAGACGAAAAGCAAAAACAGTGGAAAAGAAATCCGAACCAATATTTTGGTCAACAACGGAAAAAGCTTATGCAAGATGAAGGATACCCTAGTATGTGGACTCAAATAATACAAGATATGTTCCACCACATCGTCGTGAAGATGAAAAATCTAATGTGGAAATGCAAAGGATAAAAGAGGGTTAAGTGTAAACGTTGTGGTGAGAAATGGGACCCCAAACATAGATGTGCGAAAGGAAAAGAGCCAAAGAACCTATATAATTGTGAAGCAACCAATGATTCAAACAGTGAAGATTATGACATAGAAGAAACAGAAGACGCCCTAGAATTCTCACCAGACTTAGATGAAGGAAGTACTCCGCAAGTGTCATTATCAGCCATGACAGGTATATCACAACCTCAGAGCTTAAAATTAAAAGGACACATAAAGAAGAACAACGTAGTGGTTCTCATCGACTCTGGAAGCACACACAATTTTATAGATGCGACTGTGGCCAAGAAACTCAATATCTTTTCATTTCCCTTACCAAACATGAAAGTGATGATAGCTAATGGTAAGAAGATTGAAAAGGTAGGGAAATGCCATAAAGTCAATTTGCAGATTCAAGACTTTAAATTAGAGTCTCCGTTCTTCACGGTACCATTAGGAGGAGTAGATGTAGTCTTAGGCATCCAATGGCTACGAACTTTAGGTACTTATGCCGCCAACCATCAATTACAATTTATAAAATTCAAATGGGGAGGTCAGAAGTACAAACTACATGGATTCCAAGCACCAGAAAATCATGTTGTATCATCATCTCAGATGATGAAACTGAGTTGAAAAAGAGCACCTACTTATGCAGTGCAATGTCATCAATTAGAAATGTTATCTGCAAATATGACCAGAGAAGAATCACCAGAGATGCAAGATCTAATTCAGAAGCATGGAAAAGTATTTCAAGACCGACCTATGAAAAAGCCATACCGATATCCACATCACCAAAAATAGAAAATTGAGAGATTAATTCAAGATCTTTTACAGTGTGTGACTTTGATCATTTTGGAATATATAATCAAGGGGAGAGACTTACCGAAGAATACGCTTCGTGGGAGAATGAAGCATTTTGTCAACAACATCTGTCGTTGCGTATGCTTTGAGGACAAAGCATTCTTTCGAGAGGAAGGCAATGTTATGTAAAAAATTAGTTAATTCTAGGTTTATTGTTTAATTTTAGGTTTAGTTAGATGAAAGGGCACGATCATAAGATCATGCCCTTTCCCAAAGGGTGCCATGGCGGTATATAAGCCAGGCAACCCATTGTAAACGATCATCATCTATAATTTTCATCTTATTAATAAAATATTTATACATATTTTCTGTGTATCCAAACTTTTTTTACTTCATATAGTCGCAGGCATGACCATCTTTTGCCATGATTAATTTGTCTTTGTTTCTTATCATCTGCTGATTTGCTATCATGTTCATCATCTGTTCCAAATGTGACCATTTTCTTTGTAGAAAATTATGCAAGTGCTGTAACCCAACCCAGTTTCAAGTTCTTGCCTGGTTTAATGCCCAAGGGCCAAAACCCATCATAAACATGTAGCTGATATACGAATTAGTTTGCAATTAACAAGAAACATAAGGACTACTCTACTGTTTCTCTGATCAGCTGATATAGGAAATAAATGAGCAAGCACACACCGTAAATTTTACACACTTGTTTAGAAATTTTTTACAACAAAAATACGAGAAGAAATCCAACTTATCCCTTCCATTGAAGCAGCTTCTCTGAGGTCTTCTTTCGACTAAATTCTGGACCGATATTTTCAACTCAAAGTCTGCTATCCTCTAGCTGATATTGTCATTTAACCTCTGTACAGTGCACAGTCAATTCTTCAAACTTGGGTATACACAGCTGAAAAATACTGCCCTCTTTTCAGCTCCTTCTCCAGTGAGAAATGTACCACTTGACAGTCACAGTTATCCTGGAAACTCGGGCTTACTTTATGGTAACTATACCCTCAGATAATTGTCAGTTTCCTCCCAGAAATAAGTGCTGGAACCTCTCAGAACCTGGTCCAAAATTCACTGTAAGCTGCTCAGAAAACTGGCTCGAGAATCTAGCTGTACAGGTCTGAAAAGATAGCAGGAACAGCCTCAAGAACTGTGCTGTTAGCTCCTGGGAATCACCTCAGTTTTAGGCTTGAATTCGGCCTATACTCCTAGAATTTAGGCTTAAACTCAGACTAAAAAACCACTCACAAAACCTGCCTTACAACCACTGCAAAACTGCTTAAAAACAACTACCTGAAATTTTCGGGACTCATCCTAGAATCTCGGGATTTGTGACTGTGTGCTGACTGTTGGAATTCGAGCTCCCTTCCTGGTTTAAATTCGGCCTTTAGGAGATTGAAACTGCTGTGGTATTGGTCCTTGTTATACGTTGAGTCTCTTCCTTCAGACCTGCAACAAAAACCTCCCTCCTTGCTCCTAGACGAGCTCTCCTTCACTGCCTCCTACGCTTTCCTTGAGCTTCTCAATATCACACATGAAAATCAATGAAGAATAGAATGTTTTCCTTTTCCTTTTTGTCATTCATTTTTGAGATACCTAACCTTAGAGATCAAAGGATGCGATTAAATCTGAGCACATGAGATCAAGCCCCACTTGACCCCTTCCCTCATGTGGTTCCCCTCACTTAAAAACACTCCTAGGAACCTTTTTGGTTGTTTTGTACCATGTGCAGTTTTCTCTCCCCTAAAGTGACTTTTAAAACATAAAAGTCACTTTATAACCCATGTGACGTTAATAAATTAAAATACATGGTACATATCTTATAAAAATGTGATTTTGTTCCAAGACATTAATAAACTCATAATGTCCCTAGACAAAAAGGATATTAAAGTGTCTCCCTAGGCCAAAAGGATAAATGCCTAGGAAACACTTTGGTACTATTTTTTCTCAACACTCCTTCTTACCAAGGAAATTGTTTCCCACCACTCCATCTTTACCTCTAAAGTGGATAGGCTCACCCCTTGGTACTATCTTGTTAGCCAATACTTTCCACTTCAATAAATTAAAATACATGGTACATATCTTATAAAAAGGTGATTTCGCTCCAAGACATTAATAAACTCATAATGTCCCTAGACAAAAAGAATATTAAAGTGTCTCCCTAGGCCAAAAGGATAAATGCCTAGGAAACACTTTCTTGGTACCATTTTTTCTCAACACTTCCTCTTACCGAGGAAGCTGTTTCCCACCACTCCATCTTTATCTTTCAAGTGGATATGCTCACCCCTTGGTAACATCTTGTCACACAATACTCTTGCCACATCACCACCCAACCTCTCTTGTGATTTGCTCTCCCTCATTGACTCGTGCTTCCTTCAAGGTATCGTAAAGCCTTCTCGGCTTCCTCCTCCTTGAGGAATTTTCCTGAACAAGTGTGGGAGCTTCATCTCCATCCCTTGACACCTATGGCATCTTGATGAAGATGCCCCTGTGGCCTGTAGTGATCTTGTACTCAGAGTTCCTGCACTCCAAGATCCTGCACTCAAAGATCTACACTCTATGAACTTGTCACCCTAGAAGCTAGTAATCCTCTTAACCCTTGTGAACGTATACCAGTGGACCTTGAAACTTGTAGTGCGCTTGCCTTTCCAAGAACATGTTGCTTTACACGATCACCCTCCTCCTTCCCAGGAACCTGCTGCTTTACACAATCACCCTTTTGTGACCTCGTTAGGGTCCTGGAATGCTGAAACATGAACCTGTAAAGTCTTACCTCACGAACACCAACCACTCTAGCAGATGCTATGCTAGATCCCACAAGATTCATCAACACCTGTCCATGTTGAAACACCAAAACATATCTCTTGTCCTCAATAGAGGAAACTGATATCAGGTTCCTCCTCAACCCCTGTACATAAAGGACCTCTATCACATTCAGACGTGGCAATGACCCCCTCTGAAAGGATGTAGTCCCCACTCGAGCTGTTATGACCTTGGTGACATCTCCAAGCACCACCTCCAAGTCTATACCCTCTGTAAGACTCGTAAAGTGCTCCCTCACTCTAGTCATATGGCTAGATACTCCATTATCTATGATCCATACACTTGTGGATATAGGACTAGTGGCTAAGTTCACAACCAACACAAACTCTGACTCAAATCTAGAGGCAAACTCCTCCACCGCAGCTGATGTTGCGACATCCTTCTTCTTCTTTCCCCCCTTCGCGGGACACTTAGAAGCATAGTGACCCATCTCCCCACAAGCAAAGCATCTCACTTTGCTCATGTCCTTCTCGGACTTCTCTTCTTTCTTTTGCAACTTGGTCCTCCCACTCGTGGACTCCTGCTTCTTCTTGTTGCCCTTAGTCGCAAGGGCGACATTCTCTTCCTCATCTCTCCCAACACTTTGGTTGTCACTATTGGCATTCCCCCTGGTCTCCTATTGGATGAGATCATCCCACAACTTCCTCCAGCGTGGAAAGTGCTCTTTGACAACAATGCCATGTATGAATCCATCCCATTGCTCGGTGAAACCATCTAGTGCGATCTTGATTAACTGGCCCTTAGGGATAACCTCTCCCACTTTTTCCTCAATACTATCTTCCTGTTCTCATTGGAACTCTAGTGTAATGTGACCAAGGACTCCTACATTTGGTAGGCTGGTCTGAAAATCACTCTATGAGTGATCTCAGTTAAATATTTATTGAATGAAGGTATTACAGACTCATGTGCTGGTGTGTGTCTATGTTATTTTAGGCAATGGATCGATCAGATTGCAAAACACATAGACACTTTAAATGGAAAGCAATAGAGAAACATAGTAAGCAAATACAAGAGCACAACAAATTAATAAGGAGTTCAGCCTATCCTCTAGGGCTACGTCTCCATGTTGGCATTATAATACAGGTGTTGTCCTTGATGGCAACTCACTCAGAGGTATGATATAGGTGGCAACTCAATCAAAAACTTCAGCATGTACTCAGGGGGAGTATCGACATCAGAATGTATATCTTGGTCTGCCCTTTGCCCTTGATGTCAAAGGGGGAGAGTGACTTGGTGTGGTGGTTGCCATCGAGTCCAAAGGGGGGAGATTGTTGGCATTATAATACAAGTGTTGTCCTTGATGGCAACTCACTCAGAGGTATGATACAGGTGGCAACTCAATCAGATCACAGATCATAGGACAACAAGTCAAGAGAGAGGTATACGCAGGTTAACCTTGATGAAAGTGCGTATACATACGGATGAGCAGAACAGAAGACGCGTATACGTACACACGCAGGTTCACAGAAGGAAAGGCGCATACATGTTGGAAAACTAAGTTTTGGTCCGTGGTATTTGGTCCATGGTATTTTGGTATTGGTCCATGGTATTGACCCCAGGTATTGGGTCCAAGGTATTGGTTCTACATGGTTTTGGACCATGGTATTGAGAAAGCCCTAAACCTATATAAGGAGAAGATCATTAGGCCAAGCGGGGTGCAAGTGTGCAAGGATTGAATATCTGATGAAGTGTGAGATCTAGTATGCTGGTTATGGGTTTGTGATGCTTAGTTTGATCTGAATCAAGGATGCACCTATGCAGTTGACGATGGATGATGGATCAGGATCATAAGGCTTGGAATGTATTATCATTATGTGATAGACTAGATCTGAATTATTGACGCATGTTTTATTGTATGAATGTTATGATCTAGGTATGATTGATGTCTGGAAGAGTTGTAAAGTTATGAGTAAATATTTGCAGATTTGTACGCGGGTTGGCTTTGGTAAAAGCGCGTATGTACGCTGGTTTGTTTCATCATAGTAGCATATACATTATGAGATACGATATTTGAAGTTTCAGTTGGATCTGGTTATTGTTGTTTGTTCTATGTTCTGGTGACTGTGTTGTTGACAGGGTTTCAGTGTTTTAGTATTGGGTGATTTAGAGATTGATGATGCAGGTGTAGTCGATGGGTCTATTGCAGTGATGATTAATTTTGTGCTTCAATGTTGTTGATGGGTCCAATATGAAAATTGGATGAAACGTGGCCTTCAGATTATGGTGTTGTGCTTCAGGAGTATCCAGTATGAAAATTTATGAAACGTGGTCCCTGGAGGAAGAAAGAAGATTGTAGCCTTCAGTAGGCCGGCGCCTATGTACTGGTAAACATATCGGCCAGTAAAAGAGCCAGGGGGTTGGAAGCTCCCTTCCAGTAGCAGCTGGAAAACGTGTGAAGGTTGGAGCCTTCAGTAGGCCGGTGCCTACGTACTAGTAAATGGATCGGCTAGTACAAGAGCTAAGGGGGTTGTAGCTCCCTTCCAGTAGAAACTGGAAAACAAGAGAAGGTTGTAGCCTTCTACAGGTAGAAGCCTGCGTACTGGTATAAGACTGCTCCAGTACAGAAATATTGTAAAAAGAAGTTTCTTATTAAAGGAAGATAGAGAAGAATTGCAACAAGTGGTTTTCACCCACAATGGGTTTCCACCTTATATCATGGTGTTCATGTGTGCTTCTTATGTGTGATGACCTGTTCTGTTTTTACTGCACCTGTTTACTGGTCATATGGTTAATAATGTTCTGATGCACTCATTGAAGATCAACTAACTGAATCATAAGTTTACTTGATATACGCTAGTTGCATTAAACACAGTTGCATGTACACGCGGGTTCCCTTAACATAAGTAGCGGATATGTATCTGAGTATGAAAATGAAAAAGTGTTTGATTTGATAATACTGATTCACCCCCTCCTCTCAGTATTATTTCCAACACTCCGGCCTAGCTTTCAGTGGTGGCTTTATTTTATTGTGTCTTTAAAGCAAAGAAGTACAATGAAGGAGCTCAATATGAGTCTCCTGAAACAAAATTTGCTTGGTAGGGTGGTTCTTGGATTCCCCAAGCCACTAGAGTACACAGACTCTTTTCCTTACCAGCTCTTGACCTTTCTGGTCTTTAATGGAAGGAGCCCAATGTGGTGTTCAGTCCTGACAGATCCTCTTAGGGATGGCTTGAACCTCTCAAGCTCTCTGGTGCTCGACGCTGCCTGTGGTCAGCTCGACCCTCTGTCTTTTTACTTTTTGCTCCACTGTCTTGTCTCCTTTGTCTTCTTCCTTTTCTTCTCTTTTCCCCGTCTTCGGTGTCTTCTGCTTTGTTTGTTTATGGATTTAAAGCCAATCGATCTCACGACCGTTTGATTCCCCTTCCACCTCCGTTGGATCGCTTGCTGTTGTTCACTTGGAATTCCTTGTCTCTGCATCATGGTCATCGGCTCACATGGAGTGGCCACTTGTCCTTTTGTGAACTGCGCCCGCTCTTCCTCGACGGTTCGGTTCTTCGATTTCCTCGTGGAATGAGTCATCTGCAACCTCGGCGGTCAGATCGGACCTCAAATCCTTATAAATAGTGGCTTCGTCCCTTGTCAAATCCAGTTCTTTCATCGGGCACGTTCTCAGTCGTTAGATCTAGAGTCCCTAGATCCAATGTCATTCGCACATTTTGCGCGATTGACTTGCTCGACCGTTAGCGTGCAATGAGCTGTGGTTTTCTCTCTCCTCCAGTTGCCATGCGTCGGGTGCTGAGTGGAATCGCTTGTTTTTCTCTAAATCCGCTTACCGCCCAAGGGTGCCCCCGATAAATACCGCCGGTTTTTGGAGCGCGGGTCTCGCCTTCAGCCTTTTGCGCTTTTCCCCACGGTTTTCCCGGCTTTCATGCAGTCGAGTGCTTCGGGGCCTTTCCATTTCGAGGGGTTTTGCCCAGCGATGCGTGATTAGCGCTAAGCATCATAAACTGCCTCGTTTTCTCGATCCAGGCTTCCCAGGTGCCAGTTTCGCCTCTTGCGCAGTCTCCATGGGCCTCGGTCAGTGCGCTTTGACCGAGGTCCTCGTTGTTCCACATTGGCTGCCAACTGCCACTGTTAAGAGGTTTTTCTGATCGCTCTGTGCTCTTGAATTCGAGGTTTGTCCCGATCTGATATAGTCATGGTACTTCGATTATTCTTCAGGGTCCAATTCGGATCATAGGCAAATTTCATCCTGGTCACATGAGGAAATAGGTGGTCTCTGATGGCATCAAGAATGATACTCTTTGCTTTTACATGCTTCTTGTTGAACTCAGTCAACTAAACAGGATCTGAAGTGTCATCCTCTCCTTCCATAGGCCAAAGTCAAATGCCCTTGCCAATCTAGACTCCACCCTTATACCAGTCCCCATGACCCTGACAACAAACAAAAAATTTGAGATCTCTCACAAATCTGTCACTAGGCAGCCTTTTTCCCTCTCAATCGTCTTTTGGGTTTCTGAAGATGGTTTTAGGCTGGCCTTCTCACTATTTTAGCAGAAGGTGCTTGCTGGTCTGAAATATCAGCTGATGTTCCTCAAATCTGAATAATCCTTTCTCAGCTCTAGAGCTTTCCAACCTATGATACGATGTAAAAAATTATGCAAGTGCTATAGCCCAACCCAGTTTCAAGTCCTTGCATGGTTTAATGCCCAAAAACCATCATAAACATGTAGCATATATACAAATTAGTTTGCATTTAACAAGAAACATAAGGGCTATACTGTTTCTCTGATTAGCTGATATAGGAAATAAATGAGCAAGCGCAGACCATAAATTTTACACACTTGTTTTTGGTCAACTGACCTTGGAAAAAGACCAGTCTTCAAGGAGGATTTTATTTGCTTGTTAAGAAATTTATTACAACAAAAATACAACAGAAATCCATTTATCTCTTCCCTTGAAGAAGCTTCTATGAGGTTTTTTTTCAACTAAATTCTGGAGTGATATTTTCAACTCACAGTCTGCTCTCCTGTAGCTGATATTTTGGCCTCTTCTCTACTCCTTCAATGCTGGAATTTAATCTCTGTACAGTGCACAGTCAACTCTTCAAACTTGGGTATACACAGCTGAAAAATATGTCCCACTTTTCAGTTTCTTCTCCACTGACAAATGTACCACCTGACAGTCACAGTTAGCCTGGAAACTCAGGCTTACTTTACAGTAACTGTCCCCTCTTGTCAGTTCCTTCTCCACTGAGAAATGTACTACTTGACAGTCACAGTTAGCCTGGAAACTCAGGCTTACTTTACAGTAACTGTACCTTCTTTTCAGTTCCTTCTCGACTGCGAAATGTATTCTTGACAGTCACAGTTAGCCTGGAAACTCGGCCTTTCTTTACAGTAACTATATACCCTCAGATAAATGTCAGTTTCCTCCCAGAAATACGTGCTGGAACCTCTAAGAACCTGGTCCAAAATTCACTGTAATCTGCTCAGAAACCTGGCTTGAAAATCTAGCTGTACGGGCCCAAAAAGATAGTAGGAACAGCCTCGGCCTCAACAACTATGCTGTTAGGCCCTGGGAACCACCTCAGTTTTAGGCCTGAACTTGGTCTAAAAAACCACTCACAAAATCTGCCCTATAACCACTGAAAAATTGCTTAAAAGCAAATACCCGAAATTTTTGGGATTCATCTCAGGATTTTGTGACTGTGTATTGACTTCTGGAATTCGAGCTCCCTTCCTGGCTTAAATTCGGCTTTCAGGAGGTTCAAACTGCTGTGGTATTGGTCCTTGTTATGTGCTGAGTCTCTTCCTTCAGACCTGCAACAAAAACCTCCCTCCTTGCTCCTACACGAGCTCTCCTTCCCTTCCTCTTACGCTCTCTACTTGAGCTTCTCTATATCACACACACATGAGAATCAATGAAGAATAAAATGTTTTCCTTTTACTTTTTGTCATTCATTTGTGAGATACGTAACCCTAGAGATCAAGGGCTGAGATTAAATCTCAGCCCATGAGATCAAACCCCACTTGACCCCTTCCCTCATGTGGTTTCCTTCACTTAAAACACTCCTAGGCACCTTTTTAATTGTTTTTAACTTTTTTACCATGTGCACTTTTTCTCTCCTAAAGTGTTTTGAAACATAAAAGTCACTTTAATAATGTAAAGTGCACTTTAGTACTTTTCACGTAAAGTCACTTTATAACCCATGTGACTTTAATAAATTAAAATATATGGTACATATCTTATAAAATGTGCACTATTATATTGTACTTCTCCCACCCCTTCCTTTTTCTGACCACATTATTATTGTGTATTAAATGTGAATTACACATCAATCTTTAAACACTTTCGTATATCATATGTTGTTTATAATATTTTTGACATTAATGTGGGAGGAAAGATATAAGTATTGATTTATAATAATACCAATGTTACAGGGATGTGATGGAAGTCAGGCAAGCAGAATGCAAAGCTTGGGCACAGGTCGAAATGCTAAAGTCTGCTCTGGATGAACACAGTTTAGAGTTGCGAGTGAAAGCAGCCAATGAAGCAGAAGCAGCCTGCCAACAGAGACTCGCAGCTGCTGAGGCTGAGATGGCATGCTGGAGACAGAGGCTTGATGCTTCAGAGAGGTAGCGTCTCTTACCCGAGAGTGCTATATCCTTCCATGATCAGTTGTAAATTTATGCTTTAAAAGTGACCATTGGTTAGAGTATGTAATTCACAACTCTCTATGGGTAGTGTTTGGTAGTTGAGAGCATTGAACTGCTTCAAATTTATAAGTAAGACTCAATTGTTTTTGTTCTTGTTTTTTTTTTTTTAATGAGGCTAGCAGTGTAATCCCCAAACTACTTCAGTCTCCTTTCTAATCTTCTCAGAAAGCAAAAGTTATGCACTTGCCAAATTTTTTGTCTCCTGAAATTGCTTTGCTTCTTTTGTCATCCATAATTTTGCTTTGAAATACTGGCATGACTGGGGTGTTAACTTATATGTCCTATATTTAGCTGTTGAAAAAGTTAACTTAGTGTGTGCAGTTTTACTGAATTTTTTTATGTTGAATATTACCAATTAGAAGGTACGGAGTCTTTTTAAATTACCCCTACTGTTTTTTAATATCTGGCTTCATGCAGGGATGCATTTGAACTCACTGAAGCATTGAAAGCTAAAAATGAAGAAGGAGAGGCTTATATTTCTGAGATTGAGGTTTGCTTTCTTATATTTGAAATCAAATCAGGATAAAAAGTAAAAACATGAAAGTTGGAACAGTAATTTTTGCATTCTGTAATATTCTGACAGACTATTGGCCAAGCCTATGAAGACATGCAGACCCAGAATCAACGTTTGCTCCAACAGGTTACAGAGCGAGATGAATACAATATCAAGGTATGTAAAGGAGAGTTTGTCTTCATCAGTGTATATTGGATTGTATAAGCATTGACACAATTAATATGTAGGTGTGCCTATTTTCTGAGATTTTGTATTTGAAATCTAAGGATTATGGCAGAGACCTCTGATTTCTTTTTTATTTTCGATGCATGGTATAATATGCGGTTCATATCGCTGAGGATTCCTGTTTGAAAGAATTCTTGTGGACCGTGTCAGGGGTAGAGAAAAGTTATCAATGGATTTTGAAATCATTGTACTTTTCTATCACAATATGCCTTCTTTATGGAGTGGAATTAGACCCCCCACAGAATTAACTTCAATTGACTGAGTATTCTCAGTCATTTTAATTTGGAAGGGCTCTTCAAGTCTAGGTATTTTGAAAGGTGGGAGTATTGTCCACATTAAGGTCTACATTTACAGCAGTGGAAATCATGTGAAATCATAGTCATTGACCAGTAAGTATACCCAAAAGATGATGGTGTTGTCTTTGTGTTGCTGGAGAAATTATAAGAAAATAAGAAATGGTGATGAATCCCGAACCTAGCAGGCAGCAATCAAATTACCTTCTCCAGAGCAATTGACCAAACTCCAAACAAACACTCTGCCTTCAAATGGCACTGTCTTTTTTATTTTTCTAATGAACAGCAGGTATATGTAAAAGATGATGGTTTTGTCTTCGTGTTGCTGGAGAAATTATAAGAAAATAAGAGACGGGGATGAATCTCCAACCTAGCAAGTAGCAATCAAATAACCTTTTCCAAAGCAACAAACTGAACTTCAAACAGACATTCTGCCTTCAAACGACAATGTCTTTGTCTGTAAAAGTTGTCATCCAGATCAACAGACTTTTTACCTCCAGAGTCCAAACTACACTAGTTTATACTGCCAAGCAACATTGTGTTAGCTCCAATCAACACTTACCTCAGCTCTAGACAATGGCATCTTGGCTGGAAATTATGCAATATTGAATTCAAATGGTGGGAGGGGGTTTTCCAAACAATAGTATCTTAGCTCCACACAACAATCTCACAACATATGAAGAAGAATTGGTTTTGGGGAAGCTTATTTTATAGAAAAAATGAAGGTTATTTATTTATTTGCTTTTTTATTAGAACTTGTGCTATTAGGGTCACAGTGTGTAGGTTGTGCCAAAGCAACGTTGTTTTAGCCCCTTCTGGGGCTTGTTAAGCATGAGGATTCCTTCTTAGATGTCCTTGGATTGTATCCTATTTTGGCAAGAGAATTGATAGGGTTCATTTCGGATGTGTTTGATGCCTGCTAGGGCAACCCCTTCGTTGTGCGGATGTCCCCAATCCATACCTTTGTCCTTGATGATGAGGGATCCCAGGGGATGAACTCCCAAGATACAGGGAACTGTCGTATAATTATATGGTTATTCTATAATTTTTTTTTGCCCTTGGATGATGTGTATGCTTATATAGATGGTCTTGGTACCGATATTGTTGTGTAGTTCCTCCTTCGCATATACCACCCGAAACCATTTTACAGATTCAAGAACAATTCAACAATAGTGGGGGCTTTTAGGGCAGAGAATTTGATAACCTTCTCAATCAGGATAGTGAATGTTGGAATGAATTCCCAAAAAATAACTAATTTGTATCAATATCAATGAAAGACAAAATGACTTTAATACAAAATAGAGCAGATGCACATATATTCTTATGTGATATATTGGATATATGTGGTAGAAACGAGTTTATCATTCGTACCCTAAGATACCTACTGAATTTTAAGAATGATTGGATACAACCTAAAAGTTTTCATGGTTAGACAATATCAACTTTTGAGTATGTATGTTTTCACAACTGTGTAGATGGTTTTGAAGTGTTCGACGTTTCAAGTGGACACTTCACCCATCATCAGGAACAAATAAAGTTAAGGAATTAGAAAAGAGGATTAGAAATTAGGTTTAAAGGGAAAACTCTTGAAATAACCACTGTGAAAATAAATAAAATAATTGCTAATTATAATAAAGATTGAATTTTTTAACTAATTAGTGGTTCAGATTGAATTTTTTAACTAATTAGTGGTTGGGAGAACGGGAAGGCTAATTAAATATAATTTAATAGTGAAAATCATGAAAGAATATTAGCCACTTTTCATAGAGGAGTTATGATATATGAAAGGGAGGGATTAACATGAAGGAAACAAAGTAAATATACTATATTAGATTATGAAGGAAACAACGTAAAAAGACTCTATTAGATTATGAAGGAAACAAGGTAAAAAGACCATATTAGATTATGAAGGAAACAAGGTATATATATCATTTTTAGTCTAGTAAAATAAAAAGTTAATTAGAGAAAGACCAGAGAGAAGAGTCCTAATGATCAAGGCATTGAATGATGGTCTTCTAAATCTGGTTGAGTTTGAAACCATCCTCACAATTGAAATTATTTGGGTGTTTTTCAATTTTCAATGCATCTTGAATGATACCATAGGAGTTATGTGGTGCTAAGGCAAGAGTTTTGGTTTGGTCAAAGCAAATTAGGTGATTAGATTTATAGGAGTGTTCAATAATAACTCACTTAGCGACGTGATTATGGGTTGCGTCAGGAATATGCTCTTTGAGATGGGCTTTGAGGGATCTACCAGTTTGGCTTATGTAAGATTTGACACAAGAGCAAGGCATTTGGTAAATCCTTAGGCCAAGCATAGGGTCAGATATCATAACTCCTCTATGAAAAGCGATTTAAATGCTATTATGATTCTGAATTCTCACTATTAATTTACTTTTAACTAGCCTTCCCATTCTCCCAACCTCCCAACCACTAGTTAGTTGAAAAATTTCAATATTTACTTTATTATTCACAACAACTACTTAAATTTTCAAATGATTGTTTTGAGACTTTTTCTCTTTAAATCCAAATTTCAACACTCATTTCTAATTCCTTAGCTTTATTTGTCCCAAATGATGCGTGGGGTCTCCACTCGAAATGATGAGTGGTTTTTGTTCTTTGAGAGGTTTCTATTGCAACTCTAATTTTGATCCAATCATATAATTTTGGAAATGTAGTAAAGCGTTAATAGTTCACTTGACCTTTGTTTGTGTATTCTATTAATGAGGTAATGTTATGGGAGCTATTAATGAGGTCAACAAGCATATGCCTTCAGTTTGCTTATTTAGAAATTTTCAACACACATGTTCTCATATGGTAAAAAATGATATTTAGTCAAAATAAAGGAAACATGTGGAGAGGAGATTGGATGAGATCTAGAAGGGAAGTATTTATTCAATTTGCAAGGGGGTTTGCTGTTTGTTTGGAGTGGATGTTTGATGAATTGAGTCTTGGATGGTTTTTATGTCATTGGCTTTATATCTCGATCGTGTGCTTTATCTAATATGCTACACTTAAATTTATTTTATATATCTATGTATCTCTTGTTTACACCATAATGTTTTTTTATCTCTCTGTCTACAAGTTGTGATTAAAGTAACCTTCTATATATTGGATATTGACATTGTTGTATATTATTACATTCTCTTTGGTTTTATAGAAGTTGATGAGGGAGCATCTTTTATTTTAGACATGATGACCATTGTGATATCTTTTTTGTCAAGGCTTCCATGACTTGTTCCTAGCATCAAATGCAAGCAAACTCATACTTACAATGGGGCTAAAACTTAGGCCGTTCTAAGCATAATGACCAATGGATTATTGTTGAAATCTTTGAGAGTTGTACCTAGCATTAAGAGCTTGAGAGCTCATTCATGTCAAGGATAGAACTTGGATCATTTGCTTGATAAGTGCTCCTATTTAGTATTTACCATTAGATCGTAAATTGATGGACTTTTGGAGACATTTACTATCTTGAAGGTTTTGTATTGTAGAATATATTATGATCTAGAGCATTTTGTATTCATGTTGACAAAAACAAAGGATGCTTAATGACGATTTGTAGGATTACTTTGTTGATTATGATGCTTGAAAGTGATGACCAATTTTATGATTAAAATGGCTTATGAGAGACATGTACACATCAACAATACAATGTGGCTACCTATTAAACGAATATAGGTTTATGGATTATTTTGTGTTTCCTATGGCATGTTTTATGTGGATTGATGGCAAGTAAATCGATTTAATCCTTGATGACTTAAAATAGCTAATAAGGAAATTATTCCATTGTGATCGCTGGTGATGACATTATTAGTAATAATATAACCTAATGATATCCCCTAGATATCTATCTGAGGGCACATATGGTACATCACCACAACTTCCTTGCCCCCTTGCCCCAAAGATTGTTAGGCCATGAGGGTGATATCGAGCATTGGTCCCAATGTTGGATATTCCTAGAGATGTAGGGCCAAATGCTAAGGATTGCATAGCATTGGTTGTGGCCCTCAACATTTGCTTTGTGTTTTAGACAAACCCCTATATGCTAAAAGGAAATTATTTTTGTTGATGTTTGTAGCTTGGGTAATTAGTTCTATATCGGGCTAAGTGTTTAGGTGTACAGAAGTCGCCCAATGTCTCCTTAGGACACTCGCTGAAGTATTGAGTAAGTTGCTATTGTAACTTAGCATAAGTCTAACTTATGAAAAGCACACAATTAATTATGTTGGCTATTGAGCTAAAGAAACTTAGGAATAGTAAAGTATTTATTTTAGTGATTATGTTTTAATCTCAAATGTTGAGCTTAGGTGAAGTGAGATCTTACCTCAATTATTAATTACGTTGGAGATTAGGGTTAGGGATTTAACTCAATGTAAAGCTATGAAAGTAAGTATAAGGAGAGGAGGAAGACACACCATACAACGACACACACCATTGAAAGGGGGACTTTCTCAAGTGAGGAGTGAGATTGAAGTGTTAGGGGCGAGAAAGGTGCAAGGGTATAACATAGGAGATTTGGATCAACCAAGGAGACCAAGGATAGATCTAGGGCTTGATAAGCTAGATCAAATTTAGGATATGTTGTAACTACAAATCTCTCAATTGGGACATTTTCACAAGACGAGAGCCCAAGTAGGTTTTGGTTTAGATTTAATGAAAAACCTATTTGATTGGGTGAAATTTGTATGTGTCACATGTGATTGAGATTGATTGTTAATATTTTGCTTCTACTAAATAATTGTGTTAAGAACCTAGTTGTGCATTTATTTAGTAGGTCTATGATAAATCTGCGAGGAACTAATTGTTGGGTGCTAGTTGCAGGAAATTAACATGTTATCAAAATGTAAAAACTGTGAACCAATCTATGAATCACCAGGTAGGCCAGGGTTGTATAGGCATTGCAAAAGGGCTAAGTTTTTTCACAATCATATGTAGTGTAAAAAGGGAAATTTTGTCGCAGAATCTCTTTAGTAACTAGGGTTTCAAATAAAATTTCTCCCTTATACAAGCAATTTAATTCAACGGGTATAGTATAATTTTGAATAAACATAATTGACTTTCAATTATGAAATAACCCAACAGTCTAATCCAACAATTCCACCAACTAGTGTAATAGATTTAGTTCCAACCAATCCAAGCAAATTCAATAGTAAAACACAGGTTTGAATTTATATGCAATTGTTAAAACAGTCTATAGGTTCTATTAATTAAATACCCTAGTAATCTTGGATCTGTTACAATTAGGATCTTCGTAATGTTGATTTGGGGTAGCATCGGATGTGCTCTAGCCACGAAATTTGGTGGAAAGGTTGGGGCACATAAGATCTCCAATACCTAGAAAGGGTTTGGGCAGATTCTAAACAGATCAGGAGATATTATAATAATTAATATTTTTAATGGAGTCCGTAAGTCTAAACTTATGGAAAATAAAATATTAATGTGTATTAATATGAATTTGTGTTAGAATGGTCCAAAAGACATGGATCAAGCTAGATCTAATCTTAGCCGTTGATTAAGGACTTATTCTCGGCTTTTGATATGTCAACACAAAAAGTATAAGAGGAGGCTTGAGGGGCACTTGGAGAACACACTCAGGGAGACCAGTGAGTTCAATTTCTGAAGCGGGGGTATGCTGAGAAATTGAATCAGTGGTCTGGAGAGCAGTTAGGAGGCAACAAGTACGGAACAAAGAGATGGGAGATCAACACAGAAGAGGAAGATGCAGAGCCAAAGGAAGCCACATAGAGGTAATAGAGATTGCGCAGAGCCAGAAGGGTCTGTGTCATCTACGGAGAGGCCCAGAGAGGTTGCGCAGAGCCTCATTAAGTTGACGCAGAGGGTCTCAGGCTGTAGCAGAGGTCAGTAGGGCCTACGCTGGGTTTAGAAAAGTGCTGGAAGTTTGTCTATTTGTGGGTAAGCCAGTTTGGCACCCTGCACCGGTTTTCCCACATTGGGGTTTTCTGGGGACTTTAGTCCAAAATAACTGTGTCAATGTGTGCATATGTTTGTTTTTGTATTATGGTGTGATATTTGCAGAGATATTTATTTTAATGTTTGTTGAAGTAATTTCATGAATAACTTATGATGAAATAAGTAGGAAAAGTAAATCAGTTGCTGCAGTGATAGAATTTTCACATGGTATCAGAGCAAGTAATTAGAGACTGAAAGGGAAAATTAGTTATGGGTCGAGACCACGATGCAGAGGCATCCACCTCAGGGGACACACAAATTTTTAGAAGATTGCACAAGAGAGAGAGATTTCGATTTCTCTATGTTGGCTTTCTAGGTTGGAAGAAAAAGTGGCGTGCATGACTAGTGCTGCATCATCAGAAGTACGGTATATAGACAGTGGAGCCTCGTGGCATATGACGGGAATCAGGGAGTGTTTCTCAGAATATTGAGAAGAGAAGATGAACTTTCAGATTACCATGGGGAACAAGGAAAAGTGTACTCCAGTAGGAAAGGGTACCGTAGTTTTTCAGACAGAATCGGGAGGGCGGTTCCATGTCACAAATGTGCTGCATGTGCTAGGATTGGGATAAACTTACTTTCTGTGTCAAAACTTCAAGGCAAGAGCTATGACGTCTACTTCATCAAGGGAAAGGTATACGTCAAACACTCGAGCTGGAAAAGGAAAGTGTAGATCGAGATCAAAAGTAATCAGTTGTACAAATTACAACTAGAATCTCCAATGGCACTAATAGGTAGTCATGGGGACAAAGACTTGAACGAACTATGGCATAGGAGGATGGGTGACTTGCACCATGGAGCTCTGAGAATTCTGAGGAGCACTGTAACAGGAGTTCCGGATCTGAGTACAGAATGAGATGATGTATGCACGTGATGTGCTCTAGGAAACTATGCCAAGGCAGCATTTCCTAGGAGCAACCACAGGGCCAAGAGTGTACTAGGATTGATACACTCAGATATTTGCGGACCTATGTCTGTCAAAGCTCTCAGCGGTGCCGAGTATTTCCTTACCTTCATTGATGACCACTCGAGGAAAACTTGGATCTATTTTCTGAAAACCAAGGATGAGGTTTTTTGTCGATTCAAGGAGTTCAAGGCTTTAGTGGAGAATTTGACATGTAAGAAAATAAACGTATTGCACTCAGATTATGGTGGAGAATATGTCGATAGGGACTTCACTGATTATTGCGCTAAGGAGGGCACTAGAAGAGAGTGGACAACTCCCTACAATCCGGAGCAGAATGGGGTGGCAAAAAGGAAAAACATGACTATTGTAGAAGCAACTAGGGCCATGCTGTATGATTAGGATATGCCAAAATTCCTGTGGGCAGAAGCATGCAACACAGATGTCTACGTTCAGAACAGGATTCCTCATCGGGCATTGGGCAAGATTACTTCAGAGAAAGTCTTCATTGGGAAGGCATTTGAAGTCGGTCATCTCAGGATATTTGGGGGTTTGGCATATCGTCGCATACCCGAAGAAAAGAGGAAGAAGCTGGATCAGACTGCAGAAAAGGGGTATCTGGCAGGATATAGTGAGAACGCTAAGGCATACAGGATCTGTCTTCCAGGGAGCAAGAAGTAATAGTACGACGAGATGTAAAGTTCATGGAGGATAGGGCTTTCAGAAGATCTCGCGAAATGCCTTCCAAGCAGCAGTCGAAATAGGGTCCGTTGGTCATGCCTCTTCAACCAATGGAAGTGAAGAATCCTTCCTTAGATCAGGAAGATTCTAAGGATGAGGAAGAGGAGCGAACAAAAGCACCTGTTGGCAGAGAAAGAACAAGCAGGGAATTTCGTCAGATTCTGTGTGATGCAGAGAACTTCATCGGAGAGCCAAGGAACAGTAAAAGGGAGTGAAAACAGCCGGACAGGTATCAGGCGTTAGTAGCTCAGGATGGAGAGCTTGCCAACTTCAAGGAGGCAACTCAGCATCAGGTTTGGCTAGATGCAATGGTGGAGGAGTATAACTCCATAATGGTAAACGATGTCTGGGAGGTGGTGTCAAGGCCTCAAGACAGATTTGGGGTAGGTTCAAGATGGATCTACAAGATCAAATATGTTGCAGACAATAGTATTGAAAAATACAAGGCCAGGTTTGTGGCTAAGGGGTATGCTCAAAAGGAGGGGATTGACTATGAGGAAACCTTCGCCCTGGTAGCCAGGTATACATCTATTAGGACTGTGATATCTCTTGTAGTCCAGATGGGATGGGAGATCCATCAGATGGATGTCAAGACAACATTTCTGAACGGGGTAATAGAAGAAGAAGTATACGTTGAAAATCCAGAGGGCTTTGAAACTCATGAGAAGAAGTCTCATGTATGCAGACTGAAGAAAGCCTTGTATGGACTAAAGCAGGCACTAAGAGCGTGGTGTGGTCGAATAGATGGCTACTTGTAGAAGATGGGTTTTGTCAAGAGTGACGCGGATCCAAATCTCTAGTATTTAGTCGTAGAGAGCGAGCCACTTATCTTAGTATTATATGTGGATGATCTCTTCCTGATAGGATCATCTAGACTCATTGGAGACTGCAAGAAGAATCTAGCCACAAAGTTAGATATGAAGGATCTAGGACGAATGCACTATTTCCTGGGGTTGGAAGTTTGGCAGCAGAAAGGAGAAATCTTCCTTGGGCAAGGAAGGTATGCTACAGAAATCATGAAAAGGTTTGGGATGGGAGACTGTGGAACTATGGCTACGCCAATGGTCACCAACTGGAAGAAGATTGATGCATTAGAAGACAAGGATGTCGATCCCACCCTATACCGACAACTCGTAGGGTCCCTAATGTATCTAGTCAATACTAGGCCAGATATTTGCTACACTGTCAACACCCTCAGGAAGTTCATAGTGGAACCAAAGAGGGCTCACTGGGCAGCAGCCAAGCATGTTCTCAGGTATTTACAAGGAACAGTTGATTATGGGCTCATGTACAACAAGGGGACGGATTGGGCAGGAAGTTTAGTGGATCGGAAAAGTACCTCTGGATATTGTTTCAACATTGGATCAAGAATAACTTCCTGGGGCAGTAGGAAACAAAAGTCCGTGGCTCTGATCTTGTCCGAGGCAAAATATATAGCAGCAAGCACAACTTCGTGTGAGGCCATACGGCTTAGAAAATTGTTGGAAAACCTATTCAGAAGAAATATGGAGGCGACCAAGATCATGTGTGATAATCAGAGTTGCATGAAACTCTCTGAGAGTCCAGTATTTCATGATAGGTCAAAGCATATTGATATCTGGTGTCACTTTGTCAGAGATTGTGTCCAACGAGGGGCTGTACAATTGAGCTACACTCCTACAGGGGAACAAGTGGCAGTTATCCTCACCAAGGCCCTTGGAAAGTCAAAATTTGACTACTTCAGGGAAAAGATGTGGATGGTAATGAACCCCTTTCAGAAGTAGTGTGTTAGTAGCGTGAATGAAGAGGGAGTTGCAGTGTAAATGCAGTGTTGGGAGAAAGGACCAACAATAGCACAGATGCAGAGGGAGTTGTAGTGCAGATGTAGTGTTGGGAGAAAGGACCAACAACAACACAAATGCAGAGGAAGTTGCAGTGCGGATGCAGTGTTGGGAGAAAGGACCAGGAACAACGCAGATGCAGTTGCAGCTGCCGTACAGATGCAACAGTCGCAGTAACAGAGTCATGGGCAGCAATGCAGAGGATATTGGGTAGGAAGGCCTAGCATCAGCGCAAGTACCGATGCCAGATGATCAAAGTAATACTCAGTGAGGAGTATTGCTAGAGCACAGTGCTCGCTAAGAGGGAGTGTTGATTTTGGGTAGCATCAGATGTGCTCTAGCCACGAAATTTGGTTGAAAGGTTGGGGCACATAAGATCTCCAATACCCTGAAAGGGTTTGGGCAGATTTTAAACAGATCAGGAGATATTAAAATAATTAATATTTTTAATGGAGTCCCTAAGTCTAAACTTAGGGAAAATAAAATATCAATGTGTATTAATATGAATCTATGTTAGAGTGGTCCAAAAGACATGGATCAAGCCAGATCTAATCTTAGTTGTTGATTAGGGACTTAATCTCGGCCGTTGAGATGTCAACAGAAAAAGTATAAGAGGAGGCTTGAGGGGCACTTGGAGAACACACTCAGGGAGACTAGTCAGTTCAATTTTTGGAGCGGGATTTGCTGAGAAATTGAACCATTGGTTTGGAGAGCAGTTAGGAGGCAGCAAATACTGAACAAAGAGACGAGAGATCAACACAGAAGAGGCAGACGTAGAGCTAGAGGAAGCCACGCAACAGAGATTGTGCAGAGGTAGAAGGGTCTGTGTCATCCACGCAGAGGTTGCAAGAGTGATGCAGAGGCCAAGAGAGGCTGCACAGAGCCTCAATAGGCTGACGCAAAGGGTTTCAGGCTGTAGCAGAGGTCAGTAGCGCCTACGTTGGGTTTAGAAAAGTGTTGGAATTTTGTCAATTTGTGGGTAAGCCAATTTGGCACCTTGTTGTACAAGAAAATTGCTGAATAATAAAATACTCCCTTACTGCATCGGTTTTCACACATTGGGTTTTTCCGGGGGCATTAATCCAAAATAACTATGTCAATGTGTGCATATGTTTGTTTCTGTATTACGGTGATATCTGCAACAATGTTTATTTTAATGTTTGTTGAAGTAATTTCATGAATAACTTATGATGAAATAAGTAGAAAAAGTAAATCAGTTGCTGCAGTGATTGAATTTTCACATGTAATTCCACAAGAATCCTTTTATTCTGCTACAGGGTCTGCACTTTGCTTCGAGACTTTGGTTCGCTGAATTTTTTCTTTAGAAACCCTTTGTGTGCCACAAAGATCGTAAAAAAACCCTTTATGCCCAGTCTGCTACAAGAAGGCACAGAATCGACCTCAATTAGCCTTACAAGACATAAATTTGTAGGTTACAACATTTTGTGACTATCTCAAGATACCTCGTGAATTGGCTTTAGGAACTCAATTCCCTGCCTCAGATAATGTTTATCTTGCGATCTACATATAGGAGAACTCAACTACTACAAAAATATGGATTTGCCTCAAATGAAGACTCAGTGAAGACTTGACCTTCCATTCATGCTCAAGTGGATACAAAAAGATTAACAGTCCATGGTTTGGCCTCAGAGGATTGTGAAGAAGTTGCATGAACCTTCAGATATGTTGCAAGCTTCTTTAATTGAATTTATCTCTACGACGCAGGGGGTTTGGTCATTGGAATCTGACTTGAACCAGATATCTAACGTTAGGAAGAATCCATTCAGTTCTCCCTGCTGTCTAGAAATTAGCTTAGAGAGAATACGTCCAATTTAAATGTGTTTCAATCATCCTTCCTAAGCTCTTCCACGAATCTTCCTTGCTGCTTCTGGTAAAGAAAGCCATGTGCCAGAACAAAGTAACCAAAAGGAGAATAGGACTAACTAGGGTGGAATTTTTCACCACCGAAATTAGTAGAGGAGAAGGGATCTTAAAACCCTTAGAGCTTAAGCTCAGAAAAATAGATGATTTGATCCACAATGGATGATGATGATTTGATCTCAACTCCTCTCTATTTATAGATTTCTCCACTGGCTTCAAGATGTGAGGGGTTGTGGGTGCAACCCATAGTTTTGGGTTCTTTTGCCTAAGTCGACCCAACTTTTGCCCCAATTTGGGAAAAAGTGGGTTTTTACCCCTTTATCAAGACTATTGCCTATGGGGTTGGATAGGCTATTTCATCCCTCATTAATCCTCAATTTGAAAAGTACATTACATCGTACATGACAACATAGGATTTTTTTCTTTGCAGGGTTGATTGTATGCAGGGTGTATGTCGTACGACTCAAACTTGCCAACATTTTTTTTCTATTTAATTATTTATATAAATCTTTTGTTTCTCCATTGAAGAAAAGTTGTAGCAAGAGAAAGTTTGAACTAAAAAGGCGGTGGTTGACGACTGTGTTGGCTGACAAGACTTTTAGCTAGTTGCTACGTCGGAAGGAGGCATAGTCGTGGGCCGCAACAATCTATAGGAGAGTTTGTTTCAATAAGAGAATTGGCAGTTGGGGAACTGCTGCAAGAGGTGGTTGCCTACATAGATTCAGACAAGCGGGAGGTAGAGAGGCTCGTAGATAGAGAATTGGTCGCAACAACCATCACGACTGAGACAAAGTAGGTGAGCCACCAAGGTTGTGAGATCTTGTGTGTATGGGTTAGAAAGTGTGACCATCAATAAGGATTTGTCGTTGAGAGGATTTGTCGGTGTGAAATGCAACTGTACACATAGGAATACAAAAGTCACAGGGAGAGTGCCTAGTCATCGCTTGGGCTGGTAAATAGTGGGAAATGGTTACAAGGTCAAGTCTAGCCATCACAACAGGTTGTTGGAGAGTGCACAGGTGCTATTAGATGCAACATGCCCAGTTGTGAGTCGTTGACAGTAACAAATAGTTTTGGGCATTGGGGCAACAACTAGAGTCCCCATGCATTGTAAAGGGGCATTGCAAATAGGTGTTAACTGCAACAATGGGTGATTGGTTGCAAGGTTAGCCGCACAAAGTAGTCGAACAATCGTGTGTCCTAGTAGCGCAGAGGCCACAACAAGTAACATAACCGTTGATGTAGTTGGAGTTTAGCCAATAGTGCAAGTAGGATTGGCAGAGGTTAGCCCTTAGAGGGAGAGAGAGAGATCGTACCATAGAGGTTTGACAATATATTTGGGTGTCAAAAGGACTAGGTAGATTTTTTCAGTTGAGATCAGGTCAAGATGATTGTAGTGTGCCTTCGATTTGAAGATAGGTTGGACAAAGCCTCAAATTTCTTTCCTTGGGAGGTTAGGGTCACCCTTGTTCTCAAGGAAATGATCTCTGGGAGATTGTTGGGAAGGTGATCTCAGACCCGACAGATGCGAAGGAGAAGGCCACCCTAGTTAGGAGGAGAGATAAAGGCACAAAGGGTACTTTTGGATGCAGTGAAGGAACATTTGATTCCTCACTTGTTTGAAAAGAAGTCAACAAAGAATATGTTCGATGCTTTGGTGGGTTTATACTAGAGCAAGATTGTTAACATGATAATGGTGTCGAGGGACAAGCTATGGTGTACGTAGATAACCAGATTTGACATAGTGACGAGTTACTTGATGAAGATCACCCAAATTTGTGATCATCTCGCAATAGTGAGGGAAAAGGTTGACAACATATAGTTAATAAATGTGGTGTTGACAGGCTTCCAGAGACATGGGTTCCATTCGTTAAGACTTTGTGCTTGAGAGAATCAACCTTCATTTGAGAGGTGATGATTACATTGAGGAGGAGATGAGGGTGCAGTCAAAGCCCAAGGCTAGCAAGCAAGAAGATGATGAGGAGATGACTCTTGTTGGTATGATAGTGAAGAACAAGGGAAAAGGTTTGAGTAGGAGTGAGTTATCAGTTTCATAGCTGAAGGACTTGACTAAGGTCAAGTGTTGTTCCTGTCATAAGACAACACACTATGCTTCATAGTGTCCAGAAAGGAAGAAGGGCAGAAAGGGTACATAGTCAACTGTAGTTGAGTTGACAAAGGCTCATGTGGAGGAGTTTGCCTTGAAGTTTGAAACTAAATTCTCACTTCTTTCCTACCTTTCATCGAACACCTTACCAGTTGGTGCATGGCTACTGGATAATGGAGCTACACGACATGTTATAGGGGTACGAGAGCTATTTGACAACCTGACAAAGTGGGACTCATTGTTGCATGTGGAGTTTGGTGTTGACACGAAACATGTAATGAAGGGGGTTGGAATAGTGATATTCTAGCTTGAGTGAGGAGGAATGTTGAAATTAATTATGTACTATGTGCGTCAGAAGTCAAGTGGAGTTTGTTATCAGTCTCTATGATCGAGAACAAGGGTGTTTTGATGTAGCGTTCTCTAATGGACATGCACTAATCATACCCATGGAATCTAGCTTAGGTGATGGCTACATTATTGGAATTAGATACAACAACTTGTATAGAGTAAAGGGCCAACCCATTCGGGCAATAACATTAAGCAAACAATCATATAGAAGGAGTGGGTAGCTCCCAAGGTTGAGTAGTGCGAAGGGAGTCAACCTTCATGTTTAGGTGGTGAGGAGTGTTCAAATGATTCTTTCAAGTTTGTCAAAATGATGTCTTGGTATGACATGGACTTATAGGATGTTTAGGAGCAGGGGTTGTCTAGGAACAAGACCAAAGGGAGTAGGTCTTCAAGTATGATTCCAAATCAATTGGCAGGGATGACTTCCATTTTAGAGGGAGTATAGCCATGATAGCAGATGCAATTCTAGACTAGAGCGAGTACTTGGTGGTAGAAGTACCTCCCTCACTAAGGAGTGTTGATGTTTGTAGCTTGGGTAGGTACTTCTGCATTGGCCTAAGTGTTTATGCATGCAAAATTTGCCGAAAGTTTCCTTAAGACACTTGCTCAAGTTTTCATTAAGTTGCTATTGTAACTTTTAGCTGAACTCTAACTTAGGGAAAGAACATAATTAAAGAAACTTACGAAAAGTAGATATTTACTTTTAGTGATTATGTTCTAATCTCAACTATCGATCAATGTTATTGGAACTAAACTAGTGACTGAGCCGGAAAACCTTGTGGATCGAGAATTGGTCGGCATTGGACCAAAATTGGTAAAAAACCGAACCAAAAAATCGGTTGACCAAAAACACAAAATATTCAAATTTTAAAGAAAACATATATATTCATGTGCATACATATGAATCCAAACCATTTATACACAGATAAGCAAAAATTCTCATTTATATAGCATCTAAGGGTGCACATAACCAAAATAGCATTGAGTGTAATCCATTTCTGAATCGAAAATACATCAACAAATAAGCTCTAGATGGCCTTTAGCATCCAAAAGAAAATGCTACAACAAATACCTACATTGGGATCTTCATCATCAATATAACCCTCTAAGCATTAAAATAAGATAGAAAAAAGGTCGGACTGACTGGTTCCACTGGGTTCGATAACATTGCTATCAATCTCAAGTGAGGCAAGATCTAATATTGGCCATCAATCTCATTGGAGATTAGGTTTAGGCATTTGGCTCAATGTAAAATTATAAAAACAAGGCTAAGGAGAGGAGAAAGACATATCAGACAACAACACAATCATTGAGACAAGGATTTTCTCAAGTGAGGAGTGCGATACTCAAGTGTGCGGAGTTTTAGGAAGGTGTAGGGATGAAACATATGAAATCCAGATCAACTAAGGAGATCAAGGATAGATCTAGGGTTTGATTAGCTTGATTAAATTCAGGGTATGTTGTAATTGTAAATTTCCTAGTTGGGTTTGTTACCGCTTAAACTAGCAGGGGTCCTAGGAGCAGATCCTATGGAGCAACTACTAGGTCAAGGGAAACAATGGAGCAATAGCCCATTGTAACCTCAGCTAAGGCTCCCTGCTCTTTACGAACTTTCACTGATGGGAGGAGACCCGATATGAGATGAATCACGATAATGTATATGTTGATGAAAATGATGAAATGTGATTCCCAAGGCCTATTCACAAGAGAGGCTCAATTGTATGGCTTTCTTGTTTTGGAAGCAAGGTGACGAGCTCTCTAAGAAGGGTTAAGGAGATCCTTACGACTAGGTTATGAGATTAGGCTTTGCCAAGATGGTTCCTAGACCTAGGGGTCTTTGTGGAGACTTTGGTTTTATGTGATCTTTGTGAAATTGGAATCAACAAATTGTGGACCACAAAGCACCAAGCAGACCCACAATTAGGTTAAGGGTATGGAGTTGATCAACCAATAATGTGCTTCACCTAATTAGGGATGAGAAGAGGATCAAAGAATTTTTTTTTTTTTTGATAATTTAATGCTATGATCCTAATGAGGCTACTAACCAATGGGAAACCAAGGGCAAGAATCGATCTTCGAGCTAGGGCTTGAGATATCTCAAGATCCCATTATCAGAATTTCGTGAAATTTGGAGGGCTTCTAGAGGACACACCAACGGAATTGTGGGAAAGAGATTGAATTCTTTTGATGGCTAAATTGTGAGAAAAGCACTGTTTTAAGAATCGGCCGGCTCGAAACCGACTCAACCGAGTTGGTCCGAGTCATGCCCTCACTGGGTCGACTCAGCTTTCGAACCGGTTCGGTCGGCCAGGTTATTATCGAGCCAACCAAGTTGTCTAACAACTCGGCTGGCTCGGTAATAACCCAGCCGACTCGGCCGAGTCCGAGCCTACTCGGTCGGCTCGGTGACAACAACCTAAGAAACGAAAAAAACAATGATTTTTTTTAAACTTGCTTTTTGGGGACCCTAAACCCATTTCTAATTTGCCTATAGGTTATTTGGGGTCCATTCTCCTCTCCTAAACCTTATAAAACCCACCCAACCCTTCTCATTTCCTCACAACCATCTCATTGCATTTGAGTGAGAATTTGAGTGAGAGTTTGTGAGGAGTTGTGGAGTTTATTTTTGAAGCAACAGTGAGGAGTCTTGGGCAAGCATTGTAGCAGGAGTGAGGAGCCTCTTGGGCAGCCATTTGGAGTAGCATTGAGGAGTTGGTTTGTTGGAGCAACCTTGAGGAGGTAGTTTGTGCCTAGAGGTATTTTTTTCACTTGCAAAAATTTGGTTTTTCTTATTAACTTTTATGTGCAAATTTGGATATTGAAAAGAGTGTTTTTTGTGAAATAAATGAACATTGAAGCAATGTTTTTTTTGTTGTTTTTATTTTCAGATTTTTTGCTTTCATTTCTAAGTCAAAAAATGGCACTTAGAGTGAAAGATGTTGCTTGGGCATATGTTGAAATGGTTGATATTCAAATGCATTGCAAATTTTGCCATAGAAAAATTAAGGAAAGTCCTGGGGGCATTAATAGGCTGAAACAACACTTGGCGAGGATTAGAGGCCAAATTACTCCATGTGAATAAGATGACATTGGGGAGATTAGGAAGGAATTGTTAGTCAACTTTGAGAAGTTTAAAGAAGAAAAGGCTAGGCAAAAAGTGTTAGAGGCTGAAATTGGGAGGAAGAGGAGTATACAAAAAATGCTGGCTACCAACCCCCATTTTGATTTTGAAGGTTCTTCCTCTATCCTTTGTACTGATGCATCAAACCCCTTTTGATATGTTCCTCTCTCTTTGGAGTCTATTCAAGAAAAGGGTAAGGGTAAAATGAAAAAGAAGGGTGATATGAATATCAAAAGTTATTTCACTGTCACACCCTCCTCCCCATCAGATGCACATGGTCCTCGAGCTAGTAAAACTTTACAGTCCACTTTAGATGACCATTGGAAGAAAGAATTGATGGAGACTGCTTGTGATTACATATGTAGATTGTGGTATGATGTTGATATCCCCTTCAATGCTACCCATTCACCATATTATGAGCCTATGTTTGATGCCATACATGCTGTTGAAAAAGGCTTCAAAGGCCCTACTATGCATGAGATAAGGGGGTATCGTTTGCAGAAGGAAATTGCCTCCATTAATGAGTATTTGAAAGATTTCAAGGACTCATGGGCAAGAACAGGATATACTGTCATGTCAGATGGATGGACTGATCAAAGGAACCGTACCATCATAAACTTTATTATCTTTTGGCCATAGGGAACCATGTTTCTAAAATCAGTTGATGCATTTGATAAGGTAAAAGATGGACAATTGTTGTTTCAGTGATCGGATGAGGTTGTTGAGGAGGTGGGGGTGGCTAATGTTGTTCAAGTCATCACAGACAATGCCTCTAACGATGTTCTTGCTAGTAAACTGTTAGAGGAAAAACATAGAACCATCTTTTGGACCCCATGTGCTGCACATTGTAGAGACCTCATGCTTGAGGATTTTGGCAAATTAGATTGGGTCAAAAACATTGTAGATCATGCCAAAAGCATAACAAAATTTATCTATAATCATTCATGGATTTTGAGCTTGATGAGGAAACACACAGGGGGAAGGGATATTATTAGGCCTGCCATCACTAGATTTTCTACTCATTTTTTGACATTGCAATCTATGTATATGCTTTCACAACATAGAAACTTGCAAAAGATATTTTCCAGTGAAGAATGGAATCAAGGCCAGTGGTCTCACAAACAGGAAGGCAAAGAATTGAGAAAGAAAGTTATTGAAGAAATATTTTGGAGAAAGGCAACAAAGATTGTGAAGCTTGCTGAGCCACTAGTTAAGGTGTTACGGTTAGTGGATGGGGAAAGATTGGCTATGGGCTTCATTTATGAGGCTATGGATCAAGCAAAGGAGAAAATAAAGAGGGCATACAAGGATAAAGTGGCTAAGTATGGGCCCATTTGAACAATCATTGATGAAAGATGGAACAATCAACTCCATCGCCCTATACATGCAGCTAGGTATTTTTTGAACCCACGATATCATTATAAAGCTTAAGGCGACAGGAGCTTTGAAGGGGGAGGTTAGAGATGGATTGATTGACTGCATTGGTTGGAGTGTGATTAGCTAAAGATACACCGACAGTCACAACCTTTAGCGATGCCTCAGGAACCTTTGGGAAGAACTTAACAAAGATTGCAAGGGAAACAAATGAGCCATGTAAACAAAAATTTCAATTTACAAATTCTTAATACTTATTTTGTTAAATCGTTTATAATTTGAAAGTTGGATATAATTTGTAATTTTGTTGAGCTAACTCATTACACTCCTATGTTTTTGGCAGCACAATGGTGGGGAGGCTTTTGATTGCCATTGGCCTGAATTGTAGAAGTTTGCAATTCGTATTTTGAGTCAAACTTGTAGTGCTACTAGGTGTGAGCGCAATTGGTATGTCTTTGAGAGGATTCACACGGAGAAGAGAAACCGTTAGGATAAAAAATGGTTAAATGATCTAGTCTATGTCCAATACAACCTCCAGCTCAGATGCAACCAATCGCTGAACAAAAGCCCTGATTCAGATCCCATTGTGTTGGAAGACATTGATCCAACATCATAGTGGGTAGTGGAGAGTCATCCGACAGAGTTTCATTCTGATGAGGATATTGATTATGATTATGAGACGATAACATCACTCGAACATAATGTTCAGTTGAATGTAGATCCTGATCCACTTGTACCAACCTCAGGGCCAACAAGTCCTCCAGTTGTAGGTGCTTTCTCTTCTCAGCCACGACAGAAGCACATATCTCGTCTATCTTAACGTATAGCTGTTGCACAACTTGCTAGTGCTACCACTTCTCTTGTTGCAGTTAGAGATGATGATGAGGAGGAGCCATGGGACCTCCTGTCTGACTCTGATCCAGAGGTTGAGCCAAATGATCTTAGCTCCTCTAGCATTGGCCAGTAGCATTGGTCACTTTTGTTGTAGAGGCTATTTCTAGCCTCCTTGGTTATGTGTTTTTGTTTTGATTTCTATATCATCATCATCTATGTATTGGACAATGCACTGGGTGCCATTTTAATATAATGGATATATTCATGAGCCTACTTTGATCATATGTTGTCTTCTATCTATATTCTAATGCTGTGTGTTTGGAAACATGAATGAAAATCTTTGAAATTATGTTTTTTTTGTAAAATAAACAAATATTTAATGTATTTTTTACAATGACCGAGTCATTCAAATCTAGCAGGTCGAGTTGATACCGAGTCGGAGTCGGAGTTTTAAAACATTGGAGAAAAGTGATGCCCTAGGTGACCTATGGAGGCTAGGCCTAGAAAAGGAAGAGGAGGTGAGAGAAATAAGCTTTAAAAGTGATCACCTATGGAGGATTAGTGTCTTGTCCTTTGGGAGGGATGGACTCAAGGGGAATTTATGGTTTGGAAAGAGTTCACCTAATGAAGGAGGCCTTCAAACAACTTCGCATGGCATTAGGGCATGAAAGCAGCTGCTTCAAGGTCTTTATACTTCAATTTACAATAAATGATGACTTTTTGAGATGTATTTAACATAAAATAGCTCTGGGAACATTCACCCATTCATACATGGCCCATGAAATGATGCAACACTAATTCCACCAATTCGTATAAAAAGCAGTGAATTTCAGAATTGTATAGCAAAAATTTCGGAGTCGGAGTTTTAGAACATTGGAGAAAAGTGATGCCCTAGGTGATCTATGGAGGCTAGGCCTAGAAAAGGAAGGGGAGGTGAGAGAAATAAGTTTTAAAAGTGATCACCTATGGAGGATTAGTGTCTTGTCCTTTGGGAGAGATGGACCCAAGGGGAGTTTATGGTTTGGAAAGAGTTCACCTAATGAAGGAGGCCTTCGAACAACTTCGCATGGGATTTGGGCATGAGAGCAACTGCTTCGAGGTCTTTATACTTCAATTTGCAATAAATGTTGACTTTTCGAGATGTATTTAACATAAAATAGCTCTAGGAACATTCACCCATTGATACATGGCCCATGACATGATGCAACACTATAAAAGATCACAATTTCCACCAATTCGTATAGAAAAGCAGTGAATTTCAAACTTGTATAGCGAAAATCCCAACAACATTCATGTGACAAAAGTAAATAACAAGAGTAAGCATGGAAATAACACTTACATTTATAAAAGAGTATATCCAATCATCAAATTATGCCAATAGAGAAGCTCCAAGACAAGAGAGAGATATCCAAACATCAAAATTCATCCATATCGTCCAAACTCACCCTCTAAAAGGTATATCAAAAATCTCACAAGAGATACTAACCTAATCCAAGTGATGATCAAGGAGAGAGAATGCCTCTCTTTTATTTATATAATCCTCAAGGGATTCAAATAACTTAATTTGGACTAATAATGCCCCTAGAATAAAATAATGTGCATAATAACAATACTTTTGGTGACAAGCCCACCAAATAGCTTAATAACACAAGAATAAGCCTCTCAAGAGGGTCGAATGATCAACAAAGTGAGTCGTTGGGTCTTTGAGGAGGAGGCCTAATGAAGCCCAAGGGGTGCGATGATGTAGAAATGGACTCCAAACACAGTGGACAAGGGGTTGGCCCCTTCTTTTCCAAGCAAGAAGTTGTGGTGCTCCCAAGTGGGTGTGGGGGCAGAAGGACATCCTCATGGGTCTCCAAATGGATCGAAAATGCCTGTAAACCATGTGCAAGGGCTAGAATGATGACATAAGCCCTCCCTCTGCACTAGGAGGGATCCTCTGGACCTTGGAACATCTGCCAAGTGTATGGTGCAAGTGTGGAGCTGGTTGGCCATGGTGAACTAGTTGTATCATCCTCATCCAAAAGGTGGAACACGAGCAAGCAATGAATGTTGCTAGGGATCCATGGAGTAATATCTGCTATGGTGGAGGTCCATGGCTTTCAACGCTCACCCTACAAATGCCAATGTGGCCCTTTGGAGGGTTAGGACCTTGTATAGGGAGACCAAGCCCCAAATGGAGATCCACCCGCAATTCTGCATAAGATCCAACGCGTCCCCTTTGCCCTCCAATACAACAAATCATTAGTAATCAAGTAAAAGATCTTACAAGTCATGGAACCAATGGGGCACTTCATGGTGGCATGCATTTCCATAGGGGGCTTTGGCATATACTAGTGTCTCTAAGCTCAATAAGGGGGTTACTCAAGGAACCTATTAGGTGGTTTCAACCTTTAAAGGGGTGTGACATATCCATGGTACATCCCTCAAATGGTAGGTGGTAAATGATATTGTAATGGAGTGGAGCGGGGATCGGGGGAATCATTCAGACCAGATGTCATGGTACAAGGGTAGCTATAAATAAGGGAAGCTCACACCTGGGTATATGAGTCAGTGTTGCAAGAAACGTGCGTCCCAGATCAAAAGCCGGCCTGCTATCCTCACGGATCTGTGGGTGATCCGCCCTTCGAAACACGTTTCGG
The DNA here is from genome assembly GCA_000404065.3 of Pinus taeda. Classification (NCBI taxonomy): domain Eukaryota; kingdom Viridiplantae; phylum Streptophyta; class Pinopsida; order Pinales; family Pinaceae; genus Pinus; species Pinus taeda. The sequence continues at coordinate 435,089 of APFE030022852.1, forward strand.
AAAAACCGAAATGTGGATCGGGCTGAAAAATACTGTTCCTGCCATTTTGGAACCGTACGACCTGATCCGCATTTTGGTTTTTTCCGAAATGCGTTTCAGCTTTTTCTAATCTGCATTTCGGTTTTCCCGATCCGTGTTTCGGTTTTTCTTCCGAAATGCATTTCGTACGGAGGCAATTGAGCAACTATATGTTTAGCACTGCTCCATTTGGGAGCATGCATGCAATTAGAGATCAAGAGACTTTTTCTTCTCTTGAGTGGTGGAACATGCGTGGAGGTGCCATTCCACTTCTACAGACTTGGGCATTATGGGTGCTATTACAGTTGGTAAACACTTATTCTGGAGAGAGGTGTTGGAGCTCTTATTCTTTCATCCACAATGTTAAAAGCAACAGGTTGAGTTTACACTGGGCAGAGAGTTTGGTTTATGTTCATTACAACTTGCGATTGTTGTCCCATTACTGTGATGATGCAAAGACTAATAAAGACCTTAAGGTTTGGGATAGGAATCCAGAGGAGCCCAATTTGGAGGATGGAGTATTGCGATTAGAGCAATTAGAAGATGCTCTTATCCAGGTATATCCATTGTGGTATGAATTTTGCTTATAAAGCATTTCTCTAATTCCTGTTTTTAATTATTAACTAGTGGTTTTTTTTGGTATGAATTTTTGAGCGATCACGGGATGATGATGATCGAGTTGAGATGCCACCCCCATCTGGTCACTCGGTTCCCAGGTTCCATGGTTCAACACCAACAGTAGGGGGTTTGTCTTCATTAGTTTCAGTGCCACAACTTCCACAGGGACCATCTTTTTCATTGCCACCATGTGGAGGTCCATTGCCACATTCTCTTCGTGGTGGAAGGACAAGATTAGTAGATATATTCACAATTTACTACTTTTGTCATGGATTAATCATTAGACTTGTAGGCTTGTTGTGAATTTGTACATTTTTGTCTTGGCGGTGACCAAGTGACCTATTTTGTAAACATTATTATCTAAGTAACCTGACACGAGGATTCAGGATTCGTAGGATACGGGGATTCGAGTGTCGGATTTAGACACGTTGACCCCTCGGAACAGGGCACATAGGATTTGTTATATATAATATATATATATATATATATATATATATATATATATTAGATATTTCTTACACAAATTCTCATTAGTGATACAAATTCATTGATTTCAAACATAGATCTTCATCTAGATCTTAGTTTTACTGTTAACAAAGTAAGTTAATAACATTATAGCGTGCATAGTACATACAAAATTCAAATACATGTCACATAAATCATGATTCATAAATGAAAGACAAGATAGTAAGATAAAGATACTGACAACTCTAGTTTTCTCATTAAGTCATCAAATTAAAATGTGTTACATAGGTAGTGCAATGCCAATGGCAAATAGAAATAGAAAATACAAAACAATTCCAGGTATGCAAGCCTCAAGGCAGTAGGTAGCCCATGACTCATGAGTCATTAATCCTCATAGTCATCATCAAAATCAACATCAATGTCCTCATCATCATCATGGTCACCAGTACCACTGCGCTCCTCTGCATCCTCCTCCTCCCTTGTATCCATAGTCGCCTCTGCATCCGCTGGTGTGGAGGATGACCCCTCTAAAATATCACTATCATCAAATCTAATAGGCTCTAACACTTGATGATTGAGATCCATGTTGGCCAATGCCAACTCAACGCTGCTGTCTAGACCCATATCATCAGGAAAGATATCCCACATCTTTGTCTTTCCCCTCAACGACTCTTCCCTTTGCCTGTAAATAAGACGAAGGTTGGTGTGCACATACACCATTGTCTCTACCCTGGACTGCTCAAGCTTGCTCTTCTTCACACTATATAAATTCCATATGTGCTCCAATTCCTCTTGCAACAAGAGGATGAAGTCACTTGAGAAAGGAGCCTCATGGCTAATTTCTAAAGAGGAGGGCTTGTTGCCCCATGATTTTCCCACCAAGAATAGGGATTCTTAACCCCCTATCTCTAATCACATCATATCTTGCAAATCAACCAGTGCCAGTGGAAATCTCTGCAAAGGCATCCTCCACCTCATTAAGCAATGCTCTATCCTTGAAAACCCGCCTGAATGCATCTTTCCTCCCTTGTGAGATTTCACCATCCATGTGAGGAGGGAATTTGCGGGAAGGTCCATCATTCAACCACTCATGGCTGTAGTATTTTGGGTTCTATGAGTGAGCCAAACAATGTAAAGGTGTGTAATTCTTGTCCCATCTGCTGACAAGAATATCCTGTATAGTACCACAAAAGACCTCTGGTGATGTCTCATACTCGGGGCACTCACTCTGTAGAATAATGCTTCTCACAGACTCAATCATGGAATTCCATCCCTCATAAACATCTGCTAGGATGGGTTTGTCTGTATCTGCAAATCGAAGCAGAGAAATGATAGGGTCCATGATCTGAATAATTATATCTACCCTCTCCCACCAAGCATCATCTAGCACTGTTTTCTTCACTCTTTTAGAGGCTACTTGATCTGTCTTTCTTCAAAAAGACCAAAACTCAAAAATAACCATGGCCCTAAGAGCGGTCTTGACTTCCCTTAACCTCTTCAACATGACGAATGAAGAGGCAAACCGTGTATCAACAATCTTCAACAATGATAGATTGGTGTACTCCTTGTAGATAGTGAGGGCATTTGTATGATTTTACACAAAGTTACGGATATGTCGTGCATCCTCAATAATGTTACCAATCCAAAGCACATCAGAAGCAATGGATTTTAGTGTTAAGTTCAATGAATGGACAATGCAAGGTGTCCAAAACACTTGTGGATATTTAGCTTCCACAAGCATGCCAGCAGCTTTGCAAATAGGTGCATTATCTGTAATGATTTGCACACAGGAATCAACACCTACATCTTCAATAACTTTAATAAATAACTCACCCATAAATTATGCATCCTTGTATTCTCCAAGTTTATCCACTGCTTTCAAGAAAACTGGACCATTCAAGGAAGACACCATGGAGTTGATGAGTGGGTGTCGTGCTGGATCTGTCCATCCATAAAAAACAATGCTAACCGCAGATGTTGGCCATGATGCTTTAATAGGCTCAAGCATTTTTTGCACCTCTCTTTTTGCCTTCGTCAACAATGTGGTTCTAAGCTTCTTTGAACCAGGAGGCACATACCATGATGGAGACCCGTGAGTTAGAGCTCGACACATCTCAATAAATAGAGGTGAGCGTGCAACATTAAATGATATGAAGTTTTAATAGAAAAAAAAGGCAATGGTGAGATCAAGCTCTTCCCATTTCTTTTTTTTGAAAAATCCTGCCCATTGGACCAAGTGAAATTGCTTTTCTTTTTGCTGCTTGCCCTCCAATAGAACTCTCAAATGCAAATTTGGTGGTGCTTTTCCTCAAAAATGAAAGGGGGTCTTCATTCTTGGTTTTTCTTGATTTTGCTGCCACCTTTGCCATACCAACAATGAACTCCTTTTCCATTTCTTTCCTATTTTGTAATGGAACAACTTTACAAGCTCCAACTCCACAACTTGATAAAAGCCAACAAATGGTCTTTCACACAAAAATATGTGCTTGTGAAAGTATTGTTGCAAAAATTGCATCTCCAATGCACATTGCCTCCTCCTTTCCCTTTGGTGCTTTGCCCATCCCCTCTTGTGACATATTTCCACAAGGGATATTTCTCAATGTTGTCTTTAGGAGGAAGTCTTCCTTCAACATTACTTGCAACATACTCTGATGATATTGGGGGAGGAGGGGCATCTCCAGTGGGGACATTCTTCCCCTTCCTTTGCCCCTTACCTGTTGCCCTTGATTGAGTCATGAATACTGTAAAAAAAAAAAAAACAAAACATGCACAAATTTGTAAAAGAAATGCATATACAAACTGCTGTAATAGAAATGCAAAAAAGTAGAGATGAAGTGCACTTACCTGGTGCTTGAATCTCTTTGCGGAATGCTCCAAACCCTTAGCTCCTTGCCCACAGCTCAATGTTTGCAAAACTGAATGAGAGAGATGGTAAATAATTAAAGGAACAACGCTGTTTTTATGCCGCGGGTTTCACTTTTTTGGGATTCGAATCCCAAAATTGGGACACGATGTGTCCTAATGGGACATGATCGGGATTTGATCGTGTCCCGTTAGGACACATCGTGTCCCATTTTGGGATTCGAATTCCCATCTAATCGTGTCCGATTCAACACGTGCCCTGTTTTGGACAAATCCGGTTTCAGAGATTATTATTTGAATTTTGGACATGACAAATGTTGATAGTTGCGCACTTGCTAGATAATCATAATATGCTCTATGTTTTATGTTTTATAATATGCTTAAATGTTTTATGTTTTATAATATGCTTAAAAATTTGATGTATGTTTGTAATTGCTAGAATATAGATGGTTGATGCTCGAATAATTAATCATTGATGTACAATGGAATCATGGATGCCATAGCTATCTTGATTTATGTAAAAATATGCATGTTTTCATGTCTTCTACAATTAATTTTGTATTTGGGATGTTTGTTTTGAATATAAATGCAAAAAAAGTATATA
>APFE030022852.1:439981-459091 GCA_000404065.3 Pinus taeda
AGACGCTTCGCTTCCTAGATTTTTGGAAAATGACGCTTTCGCATCCCCGCTTCCAAAAAACATTCCCGTTTCGTCCTCGCTTCGTGCAACATTGATACAGATGCAGGACTGGAAAATCAGTGGAGATGTTGTGAAATAGCAGGAACATGACAACAAAATTAGAACGATCTGCAAATTTTCCAATTTCACTCTACTTTGATTTTGTTATACTACTTATATGGTCCTGATTATTATAAGAAGCCCCCAGAACAAAATAGGGGAAGAAGGCATACTGTGAAACTCTCGAATTCTCTTCTAACTTGTGCAGGTTTGAATTTGTAATAGAAAACAGACAATGTATCAGAATCTACAGTTGGTTCTCCTACGTGATTCCCAATTGTCAATATACATATATAATGCAGATGTAATCGGGAAAAAATTGAAGGAGTCATATTGTTCATACTAATGTAAAACATTAGCAAATCTTTATAATTCTGAAAACATCAAGTACAAGCATATGGTGGCACTTATACTAAGTTTTTTGTTTTTTATGGTTAGTACTTCTGTATCTAGAAGAATTGGCAACTGGGTTGGGCTTGTACTTGCATGACATGGGGTCGATTCCATCTTGCTACCACAACAACCTCTAGGTGAACCCATACGCACAGCCCACATTTGTTATCAGGGGGATTTGAACCTCGAACCTCAAATTTCACAAAGACTTCATATCACATTGATTGCCAATTGAGCTGCCCCCGAGGGGGCTGGGACTTTTACAAACCTATTGAGATATAAGGATCTGATATTGTTTTATAGGAAAACTTCACGATTTTAAATAAAATATATTCATAATATGGACATTTGGGCGAAACTTAATTTTGGATTGGTGAATTTATCTAGGTGACAATTGGGAAAATTAGTCAAATTGTGAATATTAGCCCCTCAATAATTTCCTGTATGTAATCTGTAAATAATTTAAGTGAAAAACATGCGACGGAAACAAGAAACTGCAACTGTATGTAACATTAACTATTCATTGTTTTTTTCTCACTAGGGTTACAGTTATTCCAATCGTTGGCTGCTTTATGGACAGCTTACACTGATTAATATTCCTATCGCTTGAAAATGGCTAAGTGAGATCACAAGTGGAATCATTTGATTATGTCAGACATCTTTAGGTTTTAAATCTTGTTTGCGCATCATCTTAAAATGAGATGAATTGCAGTATCCCTGTTGATTGTGGCCTTTTCTGCTGCATATCAGCTGGTGTCGGAGAGTGTCAAAGCAAAGCAGCTTCAAAACTCTCTTCTTTTGGAGAAGCAGGCAGTCGCAAAGCAGCTGCAGCACACTAATACCTCAGTTGAGTTTTCTAAACAGAAGATTAGTCGTCTTGAAGAACAGGTGTGTGTCTCTGAAACTTTTATTTAAATTGAGCATGCACGGCATCCTGTTTATTTGAAGACTTATTCTTTTATTTTACTCAACATTTTCCTCTGCAGTTGAGGATTTATATGGACCAGGTTGGAAAGGCTACTGATGAGAGTAGGCACTATGCACTTGCTTTGGAAAGTTCAAAAAGAAATTTATTGGAGTTTGAAAGAGAAGTGCAATCTCTGAAATCTGCAGCTGAAGCTGCGCGGAATGATCTTGAGCAAAGCAGACTAAAATTGTCTGAGGTTCAAGTGGAGTTGGAGAAAGAAAGGTGAGTTAGCTGTATTTTTTGTGGACGTAGTTGACATTGAATCTATATTGGTTGGATTGACTTCCTTTTCTGTTCTATGGTATGAAGTAGATATGGGAAGAAGAGAATTGAAGAAGATTTGATGGTGGCAAGTAGCAAACTTGCACGTATCAATGCCCATAATGATGCAACAACTATAGAAAAGCTCAATGAAGAAATCAAAGAATACAAGGCGATATTAAAATGCAGTGTCTGTCACGATCGGCCCAAGGAAGTAGGTACCATAGGATCTGTAAAGCATTTGAAGTGTTTTGGCTCCAATACTGTTGGTTTACTTTCTACTTTCAAATTAAACTATCTGTGTTTCTTTCCTTCACATATTTTCCAATTTTTTTAACAAAATTGTTTCATGTGTGTTTTGGCAGGTTGTAATTACCAAGTGTTATCACTTGTTTTGTGGCCCTTGTATTCAACGCAACTTGGAGATTCGTCACCGCAAATGTCCAGGGTGCGGTACAGCTTTTGGACAAAATGATGTACGGACAGTTTACATATGAAAATCATCGGGCATGGTGGAGAGGAAGTTGATGATGGTGGGCCTGCATCCAATTTTTTTTTTTTTTGTAAAAAGTGGGGGATGCAGGGTGTAGTTGTACTTCTATATCTTAGTGTACCTTAAATTATCTTGTATAATTGTTACTGACAAGTTATTACTTTGGGCCCTCAAATTTTTGGAGGATGTTTTGCTCTAGACGGTGTTTGCCAGTCTCGGATTAATAGTAGCATAATTGTTTACTGCCATTCATCCTCTGAAGTCAATTCATTACTTTGGCCTTGAGGTTTCCAGTGTTCTTTAACACTCTCAGCATTGGGGTCAATTGTATGCTGTTTATATACATTTTTCTGTATCTGAATGGATCAAATCAAGCCATTGAATTGGTTATTTTAGAAAAAATTGAGAATAAATCCATCAGGCTGATGGTGAAATAGATGGTTTCATCCAAATATGTGATCGTTAATTTACAAACATTTAACTATGTTGGGTTGGCACCGACCATATATTCGAGGTCATATGAGGAGTTAAATTGTAACCACTTACATTGGACAGGTAAGAAATATATGGGAGGAGAGGTTTGTACCACCATTATGTGCCCATTAAAACTGACTGTATATGCTTAATGTCCCTTTCTTCTCACAGTCAAGAATAATGCTCAAATATTAAGTCATGAAACTCGGGTTGAATCACCAGACAGTACAATGTATTACATTGTTTTGGTTGTGTTGATTTATTGTCTGCTTAAACCAACAAAATGATATTCACTGGAAGCTTTTGTGAGAAAGCGAATCTATGGACGTCAGTCTATTAGTGTTTGTGACATAATTTGACCTGCTATATCAAAGCACAGGCCATGGTGATATTTTCATTTCCTCGTGATCAACTTTTGACTTCTTTGCCTGTTGACAGATTTACCAGTATAGGCTAGATATCGGCTCAATCAAGAAAATCAGTTATTGCAGATAGTTGGTAATTTTGTGCTTCAATTAACACCCTCTTTTTTGTTAGGAAATTTCTGGTGTATTTATTTATTTAACATAATTTATTATTAAACGTCTTTATTTTATATTTATTATTTATCCATATATGTTTTTTTTTTTGGTTGTTTATTTGTAACACCCTCTCTTTTAAGGTTTAATTTTTGATTAATCTTTATTATATTATTTATTTTTTATTTCATATAATTTATTGTTTATTTATCTTATATTTTTATGGTGTTTTATTAATTGTAAGAAAAAATAATTAGGTAAGATCATCATTTAAACAATATATATTAACTAGTAAATTAATAAGGTATAATAAGTTAATCAATAATTAAATAATAAACTAAACAAACATTATTATTAATTATTTAAACCGTTCAGATTAATTCCCAAAGAATAGCTGTTTGTTAATATATATATATAATATATATATATATATTAAGTAATATAATACATAATTTTTCCCTCCCTAGTCAAATTTTTTCCCTCCCTAAGTCAAAATATAGCCGTTTCCTCTAGCGTTAGGTTGACCCTTTCCTTTATTTAAACTTGCTTCTGAGATCTGCCTCTTCATCGTATTTAGAATAAGTAATCAATAATTAAATAACAATAAACAAACTAGATTAATATTTATTAAATATTTAAAACCGTTCAAATTAATTCCCCAAAGATAGCCTGTTTGGTTTAATTATATATTAATATATTAAAGTAATATAATACATAATGTTTCCCCTCCCTGGTCAAATATAGCTGTTTCCTCTAGCCGTTAGGTTGACCTTTCCCTTTATTTAACCTGCTTCTGAGATCTGCCCCTTCATCTGGTCTTGAAGAACCACACTGGCCTGTTCGAAATGCATCGACCAAATATTCTCATTGTGATTTTTCCCGAAAAATTTTCATTTAACGAGATTTTCAATGTTCTTTACCTGAATTTGGCAGTATCTTTTTAGATTATGCCACAGGCTGTAGGATTGCCTATAGTCAACCAGAAATGTTCAGTCCCATATTTTGTAGTTTTTTTTCAAAGGAGAGCTCCATGTTATTTCCCCCTTCTTCAGAAGTTTTAAATGGAGGAAGGTGTTAACCACCGGAGGTAAGAATTGCTGAGAACTCATTCAGATTGGAACCTACATCTGTTGTAAATATCCTCGGTATTTCTTGATATTTCTGATTGTCCTATGTTTTGTCAGATTGCAACCACTTACATTGGACAGGTAAGAAATATATGGGAGGAGAGAGGTTTGTACCACCATTATGTGCCCATTAAAACTGACTGTATATGTCTAATGCGCCTTTCTTCTGACGGTCAAGAATAATGCTCAAATATTAAGTCATGAAACTCGGGTTGAATCACCAGACAGTACAATTTATCGCATTGTTTTGGTTGTGTTGATTTTTTGTCTGCTTAAAACTTTTGTGAGAAAGCGAGTCTGTGGAAGTTTATTAGTGTTTGTGACATAATTTGATCTGCTATATCGAATCACAGGCCATGGTGATATTTTCATTTCCTCATGATCAACTTTTGACGACTTTGCCTATTGACAGATTTACCAGTATAGGCTAGATGTCGGCTCAATCAAGAAAATCAGTTATTGCAGATAGTTGGTAATTTTGTGCTTCAATTAACACATAAATCAGTTTCCAAATCAGTTTACAGAGTTTTTACAAAATCAGGTTTATTGCATGAACCATTTTGTAAACAATGTTTTAAAATCAGTTTGATCTCACGAGATTTTCATTGTTCTTTACTTGAATTTGGCAGTATCTTTTTAGATCATGCCACAGGCTGTAGGATTGCCTATAGTTAACCAGAAATCATGTTCAGAACCATATTTTGTAGTTTTTTTCAAAGGAAAGCTCCATGTTATTTACCCCTTCTTCAGAAGTTTTAAATAGAGGAAGGTGTTAACCACCAGAGGTAAGAACTGCTTTGGACTCATTCAGATTGGAACCTACACCTGTTGTAAATATCTTCGGTATCTCTTGATATTTCCGATCTTCCCATGTTTTTTCAGATTGCAGATTTGTAAATATTTTCAAAGTTTTCCAGGCAAAGTTTATTGCTTATGATGTTTTCATTAATTTCTGATGAGTTTCTTTTCGAACCCTTGGCGATGTCTTCACTGAAATGATATTTGCAACATTGATACTTCCATTGGTGTGAATAGTTGGGACATCTATTGTGATGTATGGCTATGCGTTCACTTGAATGTTATTTCGTTGTCTTGGGGTCTTGAACAGGTTTTCGTCATAGCGCCGGGGAATAGATTCTGATGGGTAAATGGCTGCCGGGTGCCTTGCAGCGCCTTGTTGCGTGTACTTCATAATAATATATTGGTTCTCGCTATAGATCGCTGTGTAGAGGTGAGTGGTCGCTTCTTTTGGTCCTATAGGGCTTGTTCTTAGTTGAAATGCTGGGTGAGAACAATACGTTTGATTAGTTATTTGTTAGGATCTGAGGAAATTTTCCTTTTCCTGTACGCTGATTCAGGAGGGTCAGACAATTTCAGTTTTCATTGAAATGAGATATTTTTAAGATGGTGCACAAGGTTGCAGTTACTGAAAAATGAGATAGCCCTATTTCAGATCATCTTCTCAGTTATTCACAGTTATAAATAAAAATGTTAATAAACATTTTCTTGGTTCCTCTTGGCATCTATGTAAGATGAAGTCCTAAAAAGATTTAAAATTTTTGATGTATGACTCTATGCGTTCACTTGAATGTTATTTCGTTGTCTTGGGGTCTTGAACAGGTTTTCGTCATAGCCCCGGGGAATAGATTCTGATGGGTAAATGGCTCCCCGGGTGCCTTGCAGCGCCTTGTTGCGTGTACTTCATAATAATATATTGGATAGCTGTGTAGAGGTGAGTGGTCGCTTCTTTTTGGTCCTATAGGACTTGTTCTTAGTTGAAATGCTGGGTGAGAACAATACGTTTGATTAGTTATTTGTTAGGATCTGAGGAAATTTTCCTTTTCCTGTACGCTGATTCGGGAGGGTCAGACAATTTCAGTTATCATTGAAATGAAATATTTTTAAGATGGTGCACAAGGTTGCAGTTACTGAAAAATGAGATAGCCCTATTTCAGATCATCTTCTCAGTTATTCACAGTTACAAATAAAAATGTTAATAAACGTTTTCTTGGTTCCTCCTGGCATCTATGTAAGATGAAGTCCTAAAAAGAGTTAAAATTTTTGATGTATGGCTATGCGTTCACTTGAATGTTATTTCGTTGTCTTGGGGTCTTGAACAGGTTTTCGTCATAGCGCCAGGGAATAGATTCTGATGGGTAAATGGCTCCCCGGGTGCCTTGCAGCGCCTTGTTGCGTGTACTTCATAATAATATATTGGTTCTTGCTATAGATAGCTGTGTAGAGGTGAGTGGTCGCTTCTTCTTGGTCATGTAGGACTTGTTCTTAGTTGAAATGCTGGGTGAGAACAATACGTTTGATTAGTTATTTGTAAGGATCTGAGGAAATTTTCCTTTTCCTGTACGCTGATTCAGGAGGGTCAGACAATTTCAGTTATCATTGAAATGAGATATTTTTAAGATGTGCACAAGGCTGCAGTTACTGAAAAATGAGATAGCCCTATTTCAGATCATCTTCTCAGTTATTTACAGTTATAAATAAAAATGTTAATAAACTTTTCTTGGTTCCTCTTGGCATCTATGTAAGATGAAGTCCTAAAAAGAGTTAAATTTTTTGTCAGGTTAATAGCAATGGTATTCCAAAAATATGCCACTGCAAGCAGTTTATTTCTATCATAAAGTCGATATTAGTATAGAGTCTTCAATTTTGTTGGTATGCTGTTACCTTCCCGCTGGTTGAGCCATTCTTCCTCTCGGTCGAGCTTGCTTGCGCACCTCTCCTTAACAGTCGAGCCCTGCCGGAAGTTCTTGCAATCGACTTGAATTTTGTAGGATTGAAGGCGGCACTCGTAAAGTTGTTTGTTCTGCATGTGATGTAATATGAGTGATTGTGTTAAATGTGATGTTTTTGTGATCTAAATAATTAAGATAGACTGCACTTGGCCATCGTAAGTTAAGCACTTGCACATCATTGTAAATTTGTTTGTTCTGCGTGTGATGTAATATGAATGATTGTGTTAAACGTGATGTTTTTGTGATCTAAATATTTAAGATAGACTGCACTTGGCCATCATAAGTTAGGCACTTGCACATCATTATAACTTGAGCACTTGATATTAGTTGCGTAGTCATGGAACTTCATGCAATGCCCTTGCATAATTAACTAGTGAATATTTATTAAATCATATAAATTAGCAAATCCCATTAAGTGATGAAATAACTATGGAAGACCATAAAGCAGATCCCCATGAGTCATATAGGTAATAGGAATACAACTTTTCTCTCACTAGAGAGGAAATGAGAGTCTACGTGAGATTTTAGTTGCATTAAATTTAAAGCGGAATTGGGTGTCAAGTTGTGGGAGTCGGTGGAATTAGATAGGACGGAGAGAGTTCAAATTTTGATGGTAAAGGGTGCCCAAATTATTATGGATATTATTTTAACTATCAAACCCTATACCAACATGTATGTATCTAAAGTTGCAAAACCTTTTATGTTTATGCAATGGATTCCATGGGAAACAATGAAGAAGATGGTCACATGAGCCACAGGCAATGGACATGCAACTGTCCAACTGTTGGCTCACTGAAGAGGAAATGAGGCTTTGCAACTGTTGGCTTTTTGCAACTGTTGGCTCACTGAAGAGGAAATGAGGCTTAATATGGGAGTCAGTGGTATTACATGTGAATTTTAATTCTAGACAACTGAAATCACCCAAATTATTATGAATATTAATATTATCATTCAATATACCCAATATGAATAGGAGAGTTTTAAGTAATAAAAGTTGAAGATTTTATATATATATCATTTATTTATTTATTTTTTTCACTAGGTACATTCTACTAGGGACAATTGGTAACTTCGAAAAAACGGGTGCCACTATTCCACCATTGGCAGAACTATTTCAGAAATGCCACACGGCCAACATTTCTCCAGAGACTTGAACCCTTGCCACTTGGATACAAATTGTGAACCATACCACTTGAACCAAGTTCCTTTGACAAGATAATATAATTCTTAAAAGCTCAAGTTCCTTTGACAAGATAATATAATTCTTAAAAGATGGAATTTGACAAGATAATATAATTCTTAAAAGATGGAATTTAATTATTTTTTTTAAAAGGGAAATGAACTTTATTAATGTGAGAGTTAGTGGCATTAGGTATGTCAAAGTGCAAATCTAGAGAGTAGAAAATGTTCAAATTATTATAGGTAAAATGCACAATGGCAGTTAATATATATGGATTCGGTTAATGATAAAAGCTAAAACAACTAACTCCTAAAAGAACTAAATGCGTAACTCACAAGGTTAGAGGAATCAACTTCTATCTCTTTTTTGTTGGTTCAAACACTGTTTAGTGGTCACTAACAATGTTGACGATGCAAATGAGGAACCAGTGATAGGTGAGCAATTCTAAGTTTGAGCAAGCAAGGAAAATGAAAGCTCAAAATATAACATAAAAGGTAGAAGTTGAGCAATTTCATGAAATTTAAAATCTCCACACACTACACTGGTTTCCGAACACCTCAAAGGAGTTATGATATATTTGTTCAATTAATGAAAGAGTTCTAGTGATAGGAGAGGTAGAAGTTTGAGCAATTTCATTAAATTTAAAATCTCCACACACTACACTGTTTTCCGAACACCTCAAAGGAGTTATGATATATTTGTTCAATTAATGAAAGAGTTCTAGTGATAGGAGAGTTATAGTTCATTATGAGAGATTAGAGTTATGAGAGATTAGAGTTCTAGTGATAGGAGAGTTATAGTTCATTATGAGAGATTAAACGAAAGAATTATAGTCTTTGGATGGAAAAGTCATCATAATTTTTGACACATCTCAATTTATTTATGCTAAGCCATTCAAAATTAATTTTAATGTTACATGCATATACAAAGAAATTCTAGAGGATATGCAATTAGAGATCAACTAATTATAAAGGAGAAAACATGGCATGGTAAAGCATATTAGAAAAGCTCTAATTATAAAGGAGAAAACATGGCATGGTAAAGCATATTAGAAAAGCATTCAAAGTGAGATCGTTATAGTTAAAGGGGAAAAGCATTCAAAGTGGATCCACGTATTTACAGAACAAAAAAAAAGCTGTGTTTCAACTAATGAAAAATCAATGATGATTAAATTCAAAACAATAATACTAATGTTGAACCTAACACTAGATTTGACACAATTATTAAGCAAAAGTAAGTGACAATGTGTTATGAAACCAGCTCACAAAAAGATAGATCAACGCCTTAGAAATAACCCTCTTCGAGGGGGCAACCTCTTTTACATTGCACAAATGAACAATTCTTAGATGATTCAAATGTCAAAACTTCATTTCTATATATAGGAGTCTAAGGGGCCATAATATAACCAAAGCCGATTTAACAATAATAATATAAAGACACAAAAATAACAATAGTGGGATTTTATGGGGCACAATAATAACAATATGGGGACAATAGGGGCACAACAATAACAATAAGGGATGCAATGACAATAATATTGGGGGAATCACTAGTATTATAGGGAACTAACATGTTCATCTCCTTCAAAAAAGTGTTGTTCTCAACGCTTGAGTAATTTTGGATGCTTCTTTTTAAAATTCTCTTCCTCCCATGTGGAATTTTCAACGGGAAAGTTCTTCCACTTGATGAAATATTCTGAAATTGATTGATTTCGTAGTTGTTGAGTTCATGTTTCTTTCACTGCTTCAGGTTCCAATATGATTTTTCCTTCCTCATCAAGTTTTGGCAATATTGTTTGAACTGGAAAGCTTGTCACCTATAACCTTCTTTAAGCATGAAACATGGAAAACTGGGTGCATTCGGGAAGCTGCAGGAAGATCCAATTTGTATGCCATAGTATCTATCTTTTGCAACACCTTGTACGAACCATAATACTTTGGTGATAATTTATTATTCTTTTTAGCTTGATTTATGGACATTTGTTTATATGGTTGTAGTCGTAGGAATACCCAATCACCTACATCAGAACTTCTTTCGCCGCGATGTTGATCTGCATGCTATTTCATTCTATTCTGTGTCAAGGTGAGGTTATTCTTTAAGAGTTGGAGAACTTGTTGCTGATGCTCGATGTGATCTTCCACTGCTTAAACCTTAAAATTTTCTCATAAATATGATGTGATTGATGGTGGATGATATCCATAAAGTGCCATAAATGGAGTCATTTTTGTTGCAGTATGGAAGGAAGTGTTATACCACCATTCAACCAGAGGCAACCATTTGACCCATTGTGTATGTTTATTAGATACAAAGCAACAAAGATATCATTCAAAACATTTGTTTTCTATCTTAGTTTTCCCATCAGATTGAGGATGATAAGATGAACTATGTGCTAACTGAGTACCAAGACAAGAAAATAATTGTGTCAAAAAATTTCCAGTGAAAATGGTATCTTTGTTGCTTACAATAATCTTTGGGTTTCCATGTAGCTTTTGAATTGTTTCCATAAATGCAGTAGAAAATGTACTCGCTTTAAATGGATGAGAAAATACACAAAAATGTGCATACTTGGTAAGTCTGTCCACTACCACCATGTTAACACTCTTTCCTTCGGAATTGGGCAAACCTGTGATAAAATCTAGTGAAACTTCTTTTCAATGTTGGTTTAGAATGAATAAAGGTTTTAATAGTCCTGGGGTCTTAATTGTTTCAACTTTATTTTGTTGGCAAAATAAACATTCAACCACAAGCTTTTGAATATTTAATTTAAGGCCATCCCAAAAAAATCATTCTTAACCTTGTGGTAGGTTTTTAAAAATCCTGAGTGCCCTCCTAAGGGAGAGGTAGGTTTTTAAAAATCCTGATTTCAACTTTATTTTGTTGGCAAACCAAACATTCTGCCACAAACTTTTGAATATTTGATTTAAGGCCATCCCAAAAAATCTTTCTTAACCCTGTGGTAGGTTTTTGAAAATCCTGAGTGCCCTCCTAAGGGAGAGGTAGGTTTTTTAAAATCCTGAGTGCCCTTCTAAGGGAGAGATGTGCAATTTCCTAAGAATCTTTTGTTTGAGTTGAGAATTCTTACATAGGTATAACCGATCCTTGTACCAAAACGAATCATTTTTCTAGCTAAATGTATCAGATGCATTGAGATCTTGTTGTATCTTTTGAATGAGTGCCTACACTTCCTTGTCATTCTTCCATTCATCCCTTGTTTCATTTATCCAATCTGGTTGGATAATAGAAATGGCGCAAAGAAATGCTTCCACATCCTCATCCTTTCTTGATAGTGCATCTGCGATAACATTTTGCTTCCCTTTTTTGTAGATGATTTCAAAGTCATAACCCAATATCTTTGTGACCCATTTTCGCTGCTCTTCTGAAGATAATCTTTGTTCTAAAAAGTATTTAAGACTATCATGATCTGTTTTTACCTTGAAGTGTCTTCCCATTAGGTAGGGTCGCCATTTCTTAAGTGCATGTAGTTTTGCCAACATTTCATTCTCATAAATAGCTTTGTGTAAATACTTTCCTTTGATTGGATGACTTTTGAAAGCAATGAGTCTTTCTTCTTGCATTAAAACAACACCAATTCCATTTTTTGAGGCATCACATTCCACAATAAAGGTTTTTGTGAAGTCTAGTGTCGCTAAGATTGTTGCTTGGCACATTGCATCTTTAAGATGTTCAAAGGCCTTCGTCGCTTCTGGAGTCCATGAAAATGCATCTTTCTTCAATAATGTTGTTAGAGGCGCTGATATTCTTCCATAATTTTTAACAAATTTGCGATAATACCCTGTCAACCTGAAAAATCCTTGTAGATGCTTTATGGATGTGGGGATTTTCCATTGCTTAATGGTTTTAATTTTGATAAGGTCTAACTTAACACTTTCATGAGATACAATATGACCCAGATATTCCACCTCTTGTACTCCAATGAGAGATTTGGAGATTTTTGCATATAATTGTTTCTCCTCCAACAATTTGAGCACCATGTCAACATGTTGGACATGATCTTTCCAAGACTTGCTATAGATTAGTATATCATCAAAAATTACTAACACAAATTTTTTAAGGAAGGGTTTGAAAATGGAATTCATCAAACCTTGAAATGTAGAAGGTGCATTAGTAAGGCCAAAAGGCATGACCAGAAATTCATGACTCTCATGAGTTTTAAATGTTGTTTTCGAAATGTCTTCAGTCTTAATTCTGATTTGATGATATCCTGAACGAAGATCCAACTTGGTGAAGTAAATTGATCCATGCAATTCATCCAACAATTCATCAATGATGGGAATGGGAAATTTATTTTTAATAATGAGCTTGTTGAGCTCCCTATAATCTGGACACATGCGCCATGATCTATCCTTCTTGTGAACCAATACTATTAGAGCAGAGAAAGAACTTTGACTAGGTTGAATTATACCAGCCTCCAGCGTTTCTACAACCATACGTTCAATTTCACTCTTTTGGACATAGGGATATCTGTAAGCCCTGATGTTTGGAAGAACACTTCCTAGAATCAAATTAATAGTATGATCATGATCACGAATAGGTGGGAGGCCTTTGGGAGTCTCAAATACCCTGAAATGATTGTCCAAGGCTTTTTGGAGATTTGGAGAAATGGATGATTTCGATGTGCGAACCTTTAGCGAACATAATTGTGCAATTATGCCTCGTGGTTCTTTCTTTAGAAGCTTTGTCATTTCGTTAGAGCTGATTATCTTTCCCGGTTTCCCTGCGATACCCCTTAATTCAACTTGTTTTCTTTTTGAAGAGAATTTCATGAAAAGTTCTTGAAAATTAAAAGCTATTGTACCCAAGGATTGTAGCGATTAGACTTGTAGTACAACATCAACACCACCCATTGGAATGGAAAACATTGGACTATTCAATACATATTCTCCCATGGATAGCTTGATATTATGGCACTTTCCTAAGCAATTTATGGTTCCTCTACTTGCAACTTTCACTTGACACTCTAGTGCTGGATATAGGAAGCAATTCAATTCCTTGGCTATCTTACAACAAAAAAAATTATTGGTACTTCCCGAATCAATCAACACCATTACCTTTTTCTTCTTGATATGCCCTTCTATCTTGATAGTTTGAGGATTGGTAATTCTAGCGAATGCATTAAAAGATATGGTCGGATTCTTCTTCTTCTTCTTCTTCTTCTTCTTCTTCTTCTTCTAGGGTTTGTTCCTGGTGTATATCCTCTTCTTTTGACGTTTCTTGTTCCTTTTCATCATCTATGTAAAATAATTTCTTCTCGGCACACTTATGACCTTTAGTGTATTTGCTATCACCACTGTAAAAAAACCCTTTTGCTTTTTTTTCTTCTAATTGTTTTGGTGTCAACCTTGTAGGTTGTGGATGGCTAGGGGCAGCAACACTTCCATCTTTATGATTGTAAGTGGTAGGCTTCCTTGTTGGCATAATTTTGCTTTCCATTTTTCTTACCAACCTGAATGTCTTTTCTAATGAATCTGGTTCCCAAAGGCGAACCTCATGTTGGATGTTATCTTTTAAAGTCCCTATGAACACATCAATCCTATGCTCCTTTGGAATATCTTTTACCCTTATATTCAATTTTTGGAAGTCTTCAATGTGCTCCATCATTGAACCCTTTTGTTTGAGATTTATCAATTGGCTAAAAAAAGTGTTGCTTTTTGTATCCTCATAATGCGCTATCATTTCATTCGTAAAAATAGCTCAAGTGACAATTTGTTTACGAGAGCAAAGCCATCTATATCATACAAATTGATTTGGTTTCGAATATAAAGTTGCAATGCGTATCTTTTATGTGTTTTGCACATTACGGAGATCGAAAAATTGCTCCATCTGTAGTATCCATGTTCCGGGATCTTTGCCATCAAACTTCCTCATATCGATCTTTGGAACATGGTGGTTCTTCGATCCAACGTTAGAGTCTATGAAATCACAATTAACATTTATTTTATTCTCATTATGAGTTTCCTTTACTACCCTTTCGCCACTAGTAAGCATTTCTTGTAGAAACTTTGTCAAATCTGTCTTCAAATCTTCCATGCCTTTCGTTAAATAATCCATTTTAGCTTCCATGCGATCCATCTTAGCTTCCACGCCGTCCATCTTAGCTTCCATGTCATTCATATTAACTTCTACGCCTTTCTTTAAACCATCCATCTTAGCTTTTGTTACTTTTTGTGCGAGTGAAATTTGTTGCACTTAGTCTTGTAATTTTGATATATCATGTTGCATTTCTTCCTCTTCTTCATGAGTCATGCTAGAAATTTCAGATTGCTTACTAGGTGTTTCCATTTTATTTCTTTGGGACATCAATTACCAATAATAATGCTTCACTATGTCCTTTGAATTCCTTCAAACTAATTTTTCAAACCAAGTTTATGCAAAAATTAAAAAAAAAACTACACACCTTTTTTCACTTTATAGTAGCTTGATATTGAATTTGATGTATCTCTGTAATTTTGGATCTCCAAGCTGAAATTTCTTCATGCAGTAACCCTCTGAGTAATCTTTCTAACTCCACAAGTCTGATTAAGATTGGATTCTCCAATGAAGAGTTATGCTAAATCTCCCACGATGATGTGAGTATAGATTGGTTCAGTAAAGCGAACTTGTACGACATGCCACAAGTCGCTGTTTCAACCTTAGGTTCTGAAAATGATACCCAAAAAAATTATAGTTCATCCTTTTTCTATAACTTCTTACGCAAATTCAATCTGATGCTCAAAGTGAAAGTTATGACGATTTTCCCAAGGTCACTTGTTTGGAATGTAATTTGGAGGTTTGCAAAAACCCTAACTTCCTTAGATTATATTTCCGAAAATATAGCAAGACAAGATTTGAAATTCAGGCCCGAGATTCAGACTGATTCCGTCTCAAATGGTTTTTTTAGCTTCTGAAACTTTGTAGCGAAAAAATTATAGCGAAAATGCCACAATGCCCTGTTTGGAGCAATGAAACCCTACAATCCAAACCTTTGATATCAAATGTTATGAAACTAGCTCACAAAAAGATAGAAAAGATAGATCAATGCCTTGGAAATAAGTCTCTTCGAGCGGGCAACCTCTTTTACATTACACAAATGGACAAATCTTAGATGATTCAAATGACAAAACCTCCTTTCTATATATAGGAGTTTAAGGGGTCACAATATAACCAAAGCCGACAATAGTGGGATTCTATGGAGCACAATAATAACAACATGGGGACAATAGGTGCACAACAATAACAATAAAAGATGCAACGACAATAGTAATGGGGGAATCACTAGTATTATAGGGATCTAACATCATGATATGAAGTTGATTAGGGGACAAAGCAAGTGCCTTGTGAGGTTCCTCATTAGATTGTCGTCATTCCATGTTTCTAGTGTTTATTTAATTTTACTAACAAGAACTTGACAAATTTTATGAGCCATATATACAAAATATAAGTGAGAAGGTGTTTTTCATGGAAGGAAAGCACAAAAAGATGGACCATTTCGAGAGATGAACATAGAAATGTAAGGCCTTGCATTGCAAGGGATGGTATTCCATTTTAAGAGCTTAGTTATGTGTACTTAGTATGACCATTGATTGTTGTAAATGAGAACCTTTCTCTGTTGATGTCAATGAGGAACATTTAATGTTGACATTGATTGTTACAGGTTTTTTTCATGCACAACAAACAACAATTTTCACATTTGTCAAATATTTTGTATGTTTTGAATACATGTAGAGGGTATTGAGTCAAACATATGAATGCACATCTTATGTCACTTGTTGATGAACTTCAAAAGCTATGGGCCGCCTTGATGAAATTTTGAAATTATGGGTTGTTATGACAATGTGAAATATTTAGATTAGTTGGGTAAACTCGATAATTACAGGTAGACTTGCATGGAGAAATCATGATGCCCCTAGGCTCTCATAGTTTTATGGTACATAAAGTACATTTCAATATCATATCATTCTTTTGTGATCTCTTTTGGGTTTATTAATGTTCTTAATTTGTATGGCTTCAAACAAAAAGGGTAAATATGCATGTTCGATAGGTGAAAACAAAATGACATCTTAACTTAAGAAAATATGTGTATAATAAGTGCATGCTTTTGTTTCCTCCAAACACCATAGCTATCAAACTATTGAAAACATTCTTTCAATGTGAAGGAAGAGAAGGGAATTCACCAATGAATAGCTCCCAAGTGCTGGAAATGTGTGTATGGGAGTTAAATCAATTTTTTTTGTTTAGTTACATAAATTTTGTAACTAGTTGGAGTTTTGCTATTATATATTATTGGAAGTATTTTCGTTTTTGCTCACTAGGATAATGCAATGTGTCTTCTTGAGGTCTGAAAGAACACTCAATATTCAATTGCAAAAGTGTTATGAGTATATAATGTCTATTTGACATAATGCATATTGAGAAGAATGTGTCAACGTCTCAAGAACGTTGGATGGTAGGGAAAATAACAATCAAATTAAGGAGTGATCTTAAAGAAACATAGATAATGTAACATTTGACTCAATATTTTTAATGACAATGAACCCTTTCATGTTATGGTATGCAATTCCTCTAGCCCCTTCAGAATAACTTGGATAATACCACAATGCAAGTTTATCTGGCAAACACAAAATTATAATTCAAATGTTATTATTTATATATTTAATGATAAACAATGAAGATCAGTTATATTGTACTTTTATTGAAAAGCTTAATGTCTCATATAGGTGGTTGTCATTTAAGGAAATATAACAAGAGGATACAAGGCATTGAGGGATAAATTCCCCATCTAATGTGTGTTATACAAAAGTAGTTGCATTCAAATGTATTTAATGCACATGGGCTCTACCTCATAACCCTTGTTGGGGAGGTTGAAATATGTGAACATTAATGTAATTGGAGGAGTTCTACATGAAGATTAACACATTTCTCAAGGATGGATTTGATATTGAAAGAGGTTAAATTTTTAAGGATATATGGTATACTAATGCATGAAATATCATAATGAGTACCTACTATTGACGTGCATGGCTTATGGAATGACAATTACAACAAAATTTTTCAGGATGAGGTTTTGATGCCGAAAATGAGATTGAAAAGAGTGAAAGACGAGGTAATGTGATTGCATTTCTAGTATATATGTTTGTAGTTGAGATTTGATTATTCAACCTTGAATCTAATGTTTTCATTTTAAGGTGGTAAGAGGGATGCAATGCATCTGTACATTACAAACAATATAGATTTTCTAAAGACATGGCCACAAGCGTACATAAATGTTCATACCAAGCTTACACAAGGAAATTGGTTTAATTTGTGGGGCATAAGATAGAAATATGGGCATGGTTCTTTTTCCATTTTTCTCTAGTATTTATGTATTGATTACACCTCCCTAGCATCTGCCATATAAGTGAAGCATGAGAAAGCTATGTGGTGCCATAGTTAGAAATTCCACATCAAATATTTGGATGATAAGAGAATATTTTTAATAGAGGGATAATTGCAAAGCTCTAGGTGATTGATATTTCCCAAAAGCGTGATAGACATCTACTCACATATGATCCAATCCTACCATATGTTTTTTGAAGATATATTGCAAATAGACTAAAAGTCCTTCTAGCTAGTATTTTCTAAGGCACATTGGCATATATTGTTACTTTGGGGTGATGGAAGCACCACCATTGTTCATGGCAGTGGATTACTTTGATTAAAACAACTATAAATGCTTGGAACTAATAGATATGTCCTCCCATATCAATAAGACTATACGCTGTACTTAGAGGTTCTAGTGGAAAAGGGTGGTCATTTTTTCACATGCGATCCAATAGGGGGCTTGCAAAGTTTACACTAGAATAAGGTGAAGACTATAACCATAAGAGAATAGTAGGAAGATGAAACCCATGAAAGAGACTAAAAAGCTAGCCATTTGAATGATGACCCCTTAGATAATGACAATGAAATTTAGAAAAATGAATCACTTCCCATAAATGCAATGAGGATACTAGAATGCATCGTGATTGTCATGATGATATCAATGAAACACTAGACACTCCAAAAGTGGTCATGTCTAATCCATTTAATGTTTGAGGATATTTGATAATAAATTTTCATAATGATGAGTTCAACCTTGAAGATTATATTCAATATCAATATAAATGATGTATAAAAAAAGATATTAGTAAAAAATTGAATGCTAGTTCCCAATATATTGTATTTAAGTTCCACACAAATATTTGTTCTATATGTGGATAGTGACATATCCATAAATTGCAATAATATGTTGAGTTCAATTAATTCATAAAATGATGACACAATAACAAAAAAATGTAATAATCCTATATGAATAAATAACTGTGATCTATTTCGGTTATGTAAGAGACACCACTACCAAGAATGATGGTGAAGGATTTTATTCTTTGAAATATTTGGGCTTATCACTCCTTTCTCATGCATCTTTACCACGATTAAAAAGGTGTGTTGCCTTGACAAATGTCAAATTTCACTATTAAGTCAATAAAGTATGATGTGAGCACTGAGCAAGAAAGTGTCGATCTAAAAATTGGCCCACAACTGATTTTAGAACTTTGCATAAGAGTTCTAAGCTTCCATTATAAACGTTGCCTCATAACTTTGTCTAAAATTATTTGTGAAAAGTAATACGAGATACCATTGTTAGTAATTTAGGCTTCATAATATGTAATAATATGTATTTCATAAACAAAAGACAATATTACGTTACAATGTGTTTTATTGCCTTTCAAATATCATTTATTTAACAATAATATGAAAGAAAAATACAAAGCTTAATAAATTTAAAATACTAAAAATATATAAAAGGAATATAAATATATTTGGAAAAAAGAA
>APFE030022856.1:0-13167 GCA_000404065.3 Pinus taeda
GGGCGATAGATAATCGTTTGAGGGGAGGCTCGATGGTCCTTTGTTCGAGGGGAGGATCATGGGTATATAAGGATGGACAAATATCTCCATTGGTATGAGGCCTGTTGGGGGTAAAGCCCAAAAACAAATCCATGAGGGCTTAGGCCCAAAGTGGACAATATCATACCATTGTGGAGATATGTGGTGTCCAAAGTCCTTACACTAGCGTAGCTTAACCTACCCTAGCCAACTTTAGCCTAGCTTACTCTAGCAATGTTTAGCCTAGCCTTTCGTTGCCTAGCCTACTCTATCCTAGCCTAATGTACCCTATTTTAGCCTAGCTTAATCTTGCTTAGCATACACAAGCATAACCCAATCTAGCATAGCCCATCCAACCTTTGACTTCTCTAGCCTAACGTAATATTGCTTAGGCTACTTAGCCTACCCTACTCTTCCATAGCCTACTCTATCTTTGCCTAACCTAGTCTACTCCAGTCTGGCCTACTTAGCCTACCCTACTCTTGGCTAGCCTACTCTAGCTTAGCCTTACCTACCCTTGCGTAGCATAGCCTATTATAACTTACCTTATCCTAGCCTCTTCTAGTCGAGCCTAGCATAGCCTGACCTATTCTATCCAATCATGGCCTTTCATTGAGCATTATTGCTCTTCCTAGTCCCTTCAAGGCTAATCTTCACTAGCCTATTATACCCTAACCTAGACTAGCATAGCATAGCCCTATTCTAGACTAGCCTAGCCTAGCCTATTCCACCCTAGCCTAGCCTATTTTACCTTAGTAGAGTCTAGCCTAACTTACTCTAACATATTCTATCCCATTCCAGGATTCTTATAAACCAACTATATGTGTGTACCTATAGAAATTCAAGATACTTGAACTACCTCATACCCTACTCTAGCCTACCCTACTCTATCCTGGATTAACCATGTCCAGGTTATCTTATCCTTGCCTACTCTACCTATCTTATTGTAGCTTACAAAGCTAGCCTATTCATACCTTACCTAGCCTTTCCTACTCCACCCTTCCTAAGCCTACTCTAGCCTAGCCTAGACTACTCTAGCCTAGCCTACACTATTATATCCTAGCATAGCCTACATTATTCTATCCTAGCCTAGCCTACCATACTCTAACCTAACCTAGCCCACACTAAGCTTGCCTATCCTAGCGTAGCCTAGTGTATTCTAGACTAGAGTATTTTAACATAGCCTAGCCTAGGATATTCCTGCTTAGCATAACTAAAGGAATAATTAAAGGTACAAGGTATGATTAAAGGCAAACTAGACTCAAACAAAGTGTAGGAAAAAAAACTAGTTGTAGGCACTGTGAAATATTTTCGTATCACTCTTTTAAAAAAACTTGTAGGCTCTGTGAAATATTTTAGTAGTGCTTCTAAAAGCATTGTTTTTAGGTTTTTGGAAGGAAAAATGGCTTGGTCATATACATGCTCAATTCCTCCATGGTCTAGTTCAATTTTAACTCAAAAAAAGTTTCTCCTCCTACCTCTCCTCGTCCAACATTCACATCACTCAATTCGATGGTTTGAATTTCAGGTGAAAGAACATTTTTTTCCTACAAAAACAAAGGCACTTCCAAATATTCGAAGGTCACAATAAATGGGGCACACACAAAAAATTACTACAATCATAAATAAAGTGTTTACAAACACATAACATTACAGATTTGATCAAATAAATTCTAGAACTTAAGGAAGTACACATACAATTTGAAACTAGAGATAAGAGCACAAATTTATGAATAAATTTGTAACAAATATGTTGTGCAAAAATTATTTTTTCATTTAATTAAACTGTACAAACTAAGAGCACTACAAGAAAAAATGACATTGGTGAGGGGTGAAAAATGTCACCATAAGCTCATTGGTGACAGTCAAAAGAGCCTTCGTCACCAAAAACTAAACGTCTCCAAAAGTGGTGTTGCCAAACGTATAGGTGTTGTAGTGACGTTCAAAGTCCGTCACTAATAATGATTTATAATGATGGATAGTGACCGTCACCATTTCATATGAGAAATTGTGACGGACCATAGCCTTTGTCACCAAAAATTGAACATTACCAAAGGTGGCTTCACCAAAAATATAGGTGTTGTAGTGCCATTCAAAGCTCACCACCAATAATGATTTATAATGACATATAGCGACTATTACCATTTAATATGAGCAATGGTGATATACCATAGCCTATGTCACCAAAAATTGAACGTCACCAAAGGTGGCATCACCAAAAGTATAGGTGTTATGGTGACATTAAAGGTTTGTCATGAATATTGATTATAATGACAGATAGTGACCGTCATCATTTCATATGAACAACAACAATTTATTGTAATGGGTCTTTCATGGCCATCACTATTGGTGCATATTTTTGGTGATGTTCGTTGACCCTCACCAAAAGCCACATTGCCGTAAGTATAGGTGTTGTGGTGACATTCAAGGTCCATCATGAATAATGACTATAATGATAGACATCGACCATCACCATTTCATATCAACAACAACGATTTATGGTTACAGACCTTTGCGGTTTATCACTATTGATGCATATATATGGTGGCGTTAATTGACTGTCACCATTTCATATTTTGGTGAGGGTTGAAAAATTTCGCGAAATCTCATTGGTGATGGTCAAAAGCTCATTCCATATGAATCATGTTAGGGCACGATGGAATTGAACCACCAACCTCCTTCTTGTAAAGAAGGTGTTCTTCCATTGAGCTAGCACCCTTCAAAGAATTAGACTTTTAAAAATTAGACCTTGAAACATCATAAATTGTAAATTTTACAACTTTCAATAAATTAAAGTCTCGACAATATTTTACTAAACAAGCAAAGCAACATCGAAGCTGCAAGTCCCTTCCTAATGGTGATGTTTGTTATGAAAATTGGTTGGAGGGAAAAATAATTATGTATAAGAGAATCAATATGTTCAGTTGAATACTCAATTAGAAGTGAAACTCTGAAGACATTTATAATCTATAAATGACCTATAACTAGAAAATTCATCAAATATTGCAAATGAAATGTCATAAATTGATAACATATGGAAGAAGAACATTGGTGAAGACAGATGCAATATGTTATAGGTTGAGTGAAAGAAAAATCTCAATGTTGTTGTTGTTTGGTGTTTAGATATCTTAATGATATCTAAACTTCTGTGCAAATGTAACACAGTTCTCTGGAAACCATAAATGACCTATAATATATATATATATATATTTCCCCTTTACATAAACCAACATGAAATTTGGAATTTCACAAGTCCACACTCAAAACATGACTACAACCAACAAATAAAGGAAATTGACTTGGACAGAAAGCAATAGCTTCACCTTCATTCTTGAGCTGCTTCTATTGATTTGAATTTGACTCATGACATTCTTTATCTGACAAGGAATCAAAATCATCACTAGTATTAAATTCATCCAACACGGACTTTTGATATCCCACTAACATCTGGGTTTTTGTTGCCATGCTTGAAAGCCATGGAGTTTCCTATTGATAGTAGAATAAGATGTGTGCCTACTGCTCAAGAAAACATTCCTTATTAACTATTGTTACCTAATGAAAACCAAAGAGACAACACAATATCAGCATACACAAAATCCCCTACTAAAATATAATCATAATTGAGCAAAGAATTCTAAAAGATGTTCTTAATTAATAAACTTTGTATTCGGAAATATTGTTTCTTTAGATTTAAAAAAGACTATGTTGTACAACACTTCTATCTATTTATCTAGGTAATTATATCATAGCATATGTCACACAGTAGCAATATACAATACCTAAAGTAAAAAAGACAATTTTTCTCAAGAAAATAGATATAGAAAAGAGCTTTGAAAACTATAAGTTTGTCATCAAAGCTTTAATTAATTTAACAACAAACTAGTTGGAGTTTGAAAATCAAAACCATTCATAGGAAATGAATAGGACAATGACCAAAGTCGTTATTCATACAAATAAAGATAGAGTCACTATTTCCATTACAAATAACTGAAATTTGGGCAGTGGTCTAACAATTAGAGCTTATTTTCTAGGAAGACTCATCAATACCATAATTGTTTTTTCCACGGTCTATTGTGTCTCTAGATCTAGATAAGATAGCTTTCCATTCTCAAGTTCTACCTTTCAAGTACTCATTTCTGGATCACCCTTTAAAACACAATTCTACCACTCCATTTTATTTTGTTAAGAGAATTGGCAGGACCTTCCCATCGTCTGTTTTACATAATCAATAACCATCCATCAATGATATAAAGAATAATAGATACACAACAAAGGCCAAATATGTTCTTATTGTATACCTATGTTCTAGGACTCATCTAACTTTACTAGTGCAAAGAGCTCACCCTGAAAAAATAACATCCACTTGGAATTTACACAAATTTTTAAAATAAAGCTCCAAGTAAACCAATCAAAATATGAACATCCTTTTAATCATTAAAATCATTGACTTAAAATAAAAGTGGCCTAGAATTGAATGTTATATCAACCATGTCAAGTAACTAACATCGGGTGAGAAATACAATCCATGCATATTGGATTAGTGAAATAATTGATCTTGTAAATCTCAAGAACAAATGACTTAGAGCTAAGAAACACAAATAAATGACTTAGAACTAAGACATGAGGTTTCCCTTTCAACCCTGTCGTTACATAAGTCTTCTTTATGTCACTTACCATTAAACATTTTGTGATACTAGGTGGAAGTGATATTGTAACATTAACCTCTGATAGTCTGTTTCCACGACTACTTCTCAAGATCCGCTCCATTACTAGAATTTGGGTCTAGATAAGATACATGCAAAAACCAACAACATGAAAATGAAATCTACATCCTTGTAAAAGAATGGGAGGAAAAAAAAATCCACAAACTGAAGCAGACTGTAGGATACCTCATTCCTGCAACATGATTTCCTTGTCATGAAAAATAAAAAAATAAATTAGGAGAAATGTAATTTTTGCCACATTTTGACAATGAAATCTTTTGCATATTATATGAACAATTGATGAAAAGGGTCAGCTAAATCTTGTCAACATCAAGATTATAGTAAAACAGAAAGGAACCGCTCCAACACATATATAATCGTAAACATAAGTATATATACATATAAGTATTTAGTGAGGACATTGTATTTCATGAAAATATGGAAGTCAAATCTTTGAAATAACACAATTTATGGTACCACTGCCTTACGAAGTCCATTCATGAATTTATTAAAAGTTCAAAGTTCAAACAACTAACATGTAGCCTAAAAAAGCTCAGATTTGAAAAGGAGATAACCCAAAGATGTAGAGTATATATCTCACATTTATATATCCTAATTTCCATACATTGAAATGACACTTTTAGCATACTATTGTGAATTCAGTCCAAAATGCTGGAAAAAAAATATTGATGGTTATTTTGCTAATATAGAAGTTTTATACATGCATTTATTTAAACAGTTAGCTTGCAATCTCTAACATATCTAAGGATGCACACAATACATTGCATCTTTAGCACTGGTGTGTGAGCTTGAGACAACGAAGTCCAACACTTAACAATTTGCCTACAATATGCACTAGCCAAGGTGAACACTAGTATTGTAGGTATGTGTTATGAATATATGTATTGCAGGCCAATACGAATATGGCTGGAACAGTCATGTCCAACCTTCCAAGTTTTCCTATAATCTGCACTGGTCTAATAGGTGAACAATAGAACTTTAGGTGTGCATTCTGTATCACTTACCTATATCCAACACCTTCAACATAGAAATTTCAAAGAATATGTCCAGAACTGGTAGGTAATTTGCAAAATGAAAAAGTTGGCTTGATTATTTCTGGAGAAGACTATATTCTTACACTATTCAATGTAAATTCATGACACTTTTCCAACCTTAGATTGAACAAAAAGGAATCAAGCTAGAAGGTTATTTGAAGAATCCTTACTTAGCTAGGGTAAAAAGTTAGCCCTTTTTTGTCAAAAAGAATAAATGTAAAAACTTTAAGAAATTTAGTGAAGGGACTGTAGAAATGTTCTTATCAAACCACTAGCTTAAACAAAGTTAAGAAATATTTCTTTGTAAAATAGATATTCATGGTAAAATTAAAAAGAAAATGACCTTTTAGCATAGTTAATGCACTATTTCTCATGTCGTAGTGTCCCAGGGCATGCTGGGGACTACAGGGAGTGCTCATGTACATCTAGAGAATAGGTGGGGAGACATCGAGTTGTATTCAGGAGGACTACAGGCAATGAGGGGCAGATCCTTGAGGTACCCAACCTTTTGGATTATACCTTGCTACAGGAGCCTCAAAGAGAGAGTAGCAGGACTGGCAGATGTGGGTAGAGACGGATGTGGATGAAGCAACAGAGAATGCTGCAGTGTAGGAGTCCCCGGGTAGCATGAGGCTAG
The DNA here is from genome assembly GCA_000404065.3 of Pinus taeda. Classification (NCBI taxonomy): domain Eukaryota; kingdom Viridiplantae; phylum Streptophyta; class Pinopsida; order Pinales; family Pinaceae; genus Pinus; species Pinus taeda. The sequence goes on from APFE030022856.1 coordinate 6,414, forward strand.
CAGGCTGCAATAGTGCGAGCCTTAGTTGGAGTCACAAAGGGGCCCTAGCTGGAGTCATGAAGGGAGTCCTAGACATAGTCTTGAAGGAGCTCTAGCCACAGTTGAAAAGAAAGCCCTAGTTGTGGTAAAAGGCGGCCCTAACTGCAGTCAAAAGGAGGCTTAGCCACAGCAAGGGAGAGGCCTAAGATGTAGTCAAGAGAGGAATAAAGATGCAGTCAAGATAGGCTAGATACACAACAAAAGGAAGGCTCTTATCCACAACAAAGGAGGCCCTAATACGTAGCAAGAGGAAGACCCTTATAACCCATCAAGAAGAAGCATATAGTCGTAGTCAAGAGAGGCCCTAGACGCTGTCAAAGGGAGGCCCTAGCCACTGCAAGAAGGATCCATAAGACAACAAGAAAGAAGCCCTGGAAGCAACATGGAAGTCTTATGTTTTGTTGTAGGTCCAATGTGTGAAAGAGAGGTTCTTTTGAGTGTTGTTCTTGGGTGCTCTTGTAGGGAGAAAGGCTAAAGTTTGAAGTTTAAGATCACAACATGAAGATGCATTCAACGTGGGTGAAATAGGGTTGTTCTGTAGCCATTCCAGGAAGACTGAAGGGCTAAAAAGAGGCTGAGTATCTTGCTTGAAGCTTCAACTAAAGGACGACTTAGCTTAATAAATTTCATGATGGCATTTTACAATTACATACTTATGAGCGAATCCAACTCTTATTATTGGAACTTATCCCAGTGTCTTGATAGGTGGGATATAGAGGACACATATGATCTCCCTTTCTCCATTGCTTTCCTCCCACCTTGAAAATCGAAAGGGGACATAATAAATTTCATATACACATACTTAATAGATATATATTCCCAATCTCTTGCCATCTTCTAGTGGAGCATGCATATCCCTATTTATTCTCCACATGCCTCCAGGTGGATCTCTCTATCCCTATAGTGCCAACAAAAGGGTTTGGATGGTAAGGGTTGCTAGCTAGTTTTTTGAGCCTCTATATTTACATCTATTTTTTCCTGGCCTTACCCTACTCTCATCTCTATATATTCTCAAATTAAACCAATTACACAATCAAAAACTTTGTTCTTGTGTGGTATCCCAAAATACTTTTCAAACATAAAATTACAACATACTGTCACAAGGAGACTATTCATGGCTTAACAGATCAAAATTGACTTCTTACATTAACAATTTCCTTTTATGTGATGCCAGTCTTCTGCCTAGGCCTTGGAACCATGGCTAAAGGGGTGTACTACATGACTAGGTGTTTGCACTGCCAATAAACTTAATTATAACTAATTGTGAGAACAAGATAGCATTGTTTATATACCATATTGCTTAAATTAAAGATTAGCTTCCTGTACTAATTACAGTGCACTGATAGAAACAAAGATAGTTTCCATCAAAAGCACCCATAAAAGCAACAAACATCATAGGAGACACTTATTTCACTTCTTCAGTGCTGGTCTTCGAAGACCTCCACCACCATCATCATCACTTCCACATTCATCCTCGTACACCTCAAGAGATGTAGTTACCACTCTACCTCTGTTTCTTGGAATCTCTCTGATACGAGTCTTTGCAGCCTTCTCAGAACAAGGAATCATTAGTGAATTGGTTCTGTGAGGCATCAAATCTTCACCACTAGCTTCCATCATCAACTTACAGTCTTTAAAATCGAACCAAAAAACAAATTGGTTGTAAGAATGATCTCCAGATGCCATTTCTATAGTTCTGGGAGCATTTTTGGGGATAACAAAATGTTTTCCATTTTCATTGACGCTTATTTCAACTCTACCATCATTTACAAGAATGATAACGCAAAGATGTTTTCTACTATATGGGAAAATTATATTCTATTTAGAACTAAATTCTCTAATCCAGCTTGCTTCTTTTTTCACAAAATGTTAAATATGATTGCCATATTATTTTATGTTTCTAATTATTCATCTTCCGGGGACTTTTTCACTGCTTCAGGTCGTGTGCTTTCTGTCGGCTTAGTCTATTTCTTTGTACTATAGCTTTCCTTTGCTTGGGTTCATTATCCATTGGTCCAAGCAGAGTGAAAATTCCTGTCACATCCTGAAAAATAGAAGTAGCTAAAAGCCCAAGATTTCTCAATGATATTTGGGTTTGATCATCATTTCCCTCCAAAGACCTGCTTCCATATGCTTAGTCACTATAGTTTCTTAGAATATCACTACTAATAAAATCAATCGGAGTAGCACCCTCATTGTTTTGTGATCTGTTAATAGTAGCGAGGAGTGTGGATGTGAGATAAAAGAGTGTATCAACATTTGCAACTTGCTCACGAGGTCTCTGAACAAGATTGTGCAAGCTTTCCACTTTGCTAATTACAGCCTCAAATTTGCGATATTATGCTTTTAAAATATTTTCTCTCTCCTCAACAATAGAAGCCTTGAGGGCATGATAATGGACCTTAATATACAATGTTGCACCATACTCTGATTGTTACCACTGCATGTAGTAGCATCTTCTTTCTCTCTTGGAGGCTTACTGTGGCTTTGTTATGATCCTTTTACCTCACGGGAGGAATCTTGTAGTGTCTGAATCAATGTTTCTTTCTATTTAAATCTAGCTTGGGTACCAAGCCTTCTACCTGTCCTTTCTATCACCTACTTTTGGAGTTGAGAGAAATGCAAATATTCAACCAAAGTTGGAAGGAAGGGCTTGAAATTGAGATTTTTGATTGAAGAACTACCGTGAAATGGAAAGAGAGCAAGAAAATATTTTCATGTTGCATTGAAATGAGGGAGGGTAGGGAGTTGTGATTTCCCCTACCCTGAGAAGTATGATTTGTAATAAAAGAGGGATGAAGGCCCACTATAGTGGATACAATGTCCCCAGACATACACATTATCGAATGAAATGCGTAGGTGTAGTGTGCCAATTAAGCGTGAGGATTGGGATAAGTGACACAATTGGGAGAGTGGCCATATTATTGAAGAATTATTTACATTAAGGAAGGACACCATTTGAATATGGTAAGAATGCCAATTCTAAATGGTACTCATGGTTCCCTCACCCTTCAGTATGATAAATTTAACATGGAGAGTTTCCAACACTACTTTCTCATCTACGTGAGGGAGTTTACAATTTGTATATCTTTGTCTCAATCCCATGGAAAATATATTAGTGTGAGGATCCACTATTTCATGATCCATATGTTGGATGCTTCGCTGAACTTGAGCTTTATAAGGAAATCTCTTTAGATATCTAGAATGTCTCAGAAATTTATTTGAACAATTATTGTCTTGCAACAATGTTTATTGATGATAAATTGCTTGGTAGTGTACACATGAATAGAAGAGTGTGACTGATGGCATGGATACACAACCTTTCAGGTTGAAATGGCCACCTCTAAAGATAATATTTGGAATATCCTTTGAGCCTTTCTTTGAGATGGCATCCAAGAAGTTGGAGTGAAGACATCAAGGAACTCTATATTTTGACATATTCAAGCTGAATCGCCAAACATTCAAGAGAAACTAAAATGAGTGGTTATATAAGTAATAAGCCTAGTGTATGGGGAATCTAGGATTTTAGAGGAATATTTCCGCATTCAATAATTGGATGAGGATGAATGTTTCTGTTAAACTATGTGTTGTTATTGATATGTTTGGATGTTTTGGGTGAACACTTGGCCGATCTTCAAGAACATCCAATAACTTTCGAGTACAAGACAGATTTAATGAGATCATTTATCAAATTAGTCATCTAGCTATGAAAGATAATTAAGTTTTGGAAGAGATACATCATAGTACTATCAAAGTAGATTATGGACCATGTTAGAAAATGGATCAAAAATGCTTTTAGAATGTCTACTAAAATTTGACATTTAACATTGTCTTAGCATTTTCTTATCAACTTTCATGGAGGCAACAAGTGATAGGAGAAACTTGCACAATAATTGTGGCCACTATAATGAGAAACACAATGAATTAGCAAAATGGAATCTTTTGCTATGATTACACATGGGAAAATACTTATTACTCTCAACGTGGTTGTACTGGAAAAATAGTTTTTTCCTTTGAGTATAGTTAATGTATCGTAATGTAGCAGTTGTTTCCCTACTGCAATAAAACAAATATATATCCATCTCTAGGTGAAAGAATAACACCAGTATATCTCTTAATGATATGGGCTATGTGTTGTGCTCAATAGCTAGGAAAGTCTCTATTGGTTGTAGTGCAATGAAGCGAGGGGTTTAGGTTTTCGTGCTCATCCTGTCAAAGTATATTGATACAAGTGATGAAAATACATATGTTCAATTCCCTGGGACATATATTATTTTCATTACTTGTCCAAGATAAATCCATGACTATAGTTGAAAAACATAATCAAAAGAAAATAAATATTTAGTTTATTTAAACAAATGTGGCTTGAGCGGAAAACATATGCACCAAATTACAAAATGCGAAAGTCAAAGTTCTTAAAGTTTTATATTAAAAAAATTTCAAACAGTTGCGAGGAAGTTTAATGAATACAACTGCCCAGCACTCATCCAATGGCCATTTGAGGAGGGTCAAATCCATTCATCAGTATGAAGAGATGTATAAAAGAAAACAAGTACTTTGAAGAAGGGATTCCTATCTTTTCATACCCAAATGTTGCTCGATTATTGAGAAAGGGCTTGACAAGTTAGTGAGGGTTTCCCTTTTGTTTTTATTTTAATATATTTTCATGCTTAGATTTTTGCTAATATGATGTCATTAGTGGACCTTAATATATGACGCTGCACCATACTCTGATTGTTACCACTGTAGGTGGTAGCATCTTCGTTCTCTCTCAGGGGCTTACTCTGGCCTCATTGTGATCCTTTTACCCCACAAGAGGAATCTTGTAGTGTCTGACTCAATGTTTTTTCCTCTTTAACTCTATCTCGGGTACCAAGATTTCTACCCATCCTTTCTATCACTTGCTTTTGGAGTTGAGAGCAATGCATAAATTCAACCAAAGCTAATCTAAGGAAGGGCTTGAAATCTATGTTACTAGAAACCAGAAAGAGGAAACAAAATGAGAAACGACAATGGGATGAGAAATGGAGTTTGGAGGTTTCATATTGAAGAAACGAGGAGAGATAAAAACAAGAAAAATATGAAACATAAAGCCAAGCATTTGTTTCACATTCAAGAAATGAGGAGGGAGAAAAAACAAGAAAAATATTAAACATAAAACCAATCATTCATCATTAACATTCTCGAATACTATGGTTCATAGGTAGTTTATCATAGGCTTTAGCTGCTCACATTGGCCATTCCTTAATACTTATAGTTATCAACAAAGCTTCCATTGCTCACATAATCCATTCTTGAATACCCATGTTTGATCCTCTAGGTTGGAAAATACAATAGTGAAGAAACACTTGGCACCGAATTCAAGTTTGGTTTAGCCTTTGCATCTTCCAGATAAGTACATGATCCCACATACATTGTATATATTCTTGGATGTGACTTGAGTGGACCTCAAATTTGGGATATATTGTAGCATTTGCCACACAATTATTGGGTTATTGTTTTCATGGTTGGGTAACAAAATGGTGGAGATTGAGTTGATCTCCATTGGATATAGAGCCAAAAATAGAGGGTTGTCTCAAACTATTGCCAATTACAGAACCATAAATACTACAAGGTCTTTTTTAAGACAAAATCTAAAGAGAAAACTTTCAAACCTTTATCTTTAATCCATTATAATAGAAAACTAATCTTTATAATAACAAAAATAATATATCTTAAAACGTATAGTTGAACTAGATATTAAATTGCTAGTTTGTGAGAAAAAATTAACTAAATTACCTAATTACTAATTTATAAAAATATATATAAAATATCTATATACATTACTAATTTGTAAAAGAGATTTGATCCCTTTAGGGTGTTGGTATAACCTGAATTAAGATGGATCTAGGCTAGTATATATTATTCACCATAATTATTGTTAAAGTGTATAATGGATGTCTCATATTTGTATTTGCATTGATTAAATGATTATTATATGTAGTCATGTTTTATATTAATTATTTTAATGCATCATATATATGGTTTTGTGTAGTAAATTTATTTTTATGTTAAATTTTAATAGTTAAATTTAGCTATTCTTTCTTGATATTAGTTATTTTTTATTAATTTTGATTTTATTCTTTTGGATCCATTAAAATTTGTTATCTGAGTCAATGTTTCCAATTAACAAGTGTGGTTGATCAATATAAATAAGTGAAATAAATTATTAAATTGTGATTTTTTTAAATTTCTACTTAGTTAAATATTATATATAAATATCACTTGTGGTTATAACATACCAAATCATTCATTTTTAGTTGTTAGATGTGATTATGTTAAAATAAATTTTAAAAAAATGTTATCACCCATGGTTAGAACTTACCAAACCATTCTTTTTTAGTCCCTAGATTTGTTTATGTTAAAATAACTTTTGAAAAAATGTTATCTCCAATATTTTTGTTATATTCCATAGTTTTGTACTTTATATTCATTTAATTTGCTAGTTTTCGCACATGGTTTTGTTATATTCCGTGGTTTTGCACTTAATATTTATTTAATTTATTAGTTTTCTCTCATTAATTTTCTTTCATAAATTAAAACAAGTCAGAAAGACCTTGAAGTCTTGAAAAGAAAGGTTATAATCTAGGTATTTTATTCTAGGCCCCTCTTAATATATTTTTGGTTGTTAGATTTTTGTGCCAAGAGGCCCTTTCCACCTGGGGAATATGTTATA
>APFE030022857.1:715-13570 GCA_000404065.3 Pinus taeda
CAACAACCCCCCATTTCATATCATTAAAATTCCAAAAATATAATGTGAAATGGGTCCCTTTTAATTTTTGTTTCAAATTGGTATCAATTTAAAGTTCTATTTCGCAAAGAGGCTTTTCAATAAAACCAATAAAAAAAAACCCGATATAAAACGATTTATCTTTATCATTGTGATAAAGCGATCGCAAGATCGCATATCACAATGACAAAGAAACACAATGTAAAGGACATATTGGTTTTCGCCGATGCGAAATCGCTATCGGATATCGGCAAAGCATAAAGTAACACGGAGTAATGATCCTTGCCACAATGCGATGCGAAATTGGCAATCGGCAATCGGCGATAGCACCTAAAGCACAACTAAACTAATCCTCATCCGATGCGATGCGATATCGCTATCGGCAATCGGTGATTCACCACGCCCTCATCCTAAGCGGTACTACCAGCGATACCCGACACGATGCGATATCGGATATCGGTGATCGGGGGTTCCAAGAAAAACCAATGCAATAACTTACGCATTTCCCCGATGCCTGATTTCGCAAGAGGTAAATGGCACATTTCTCAAGGTAACAGTCATAAAGGCAGTTTGATTTGATTTATTCGTAATTAAGGCCATATCCTTTGGAAAAGCCGCTCATCCGTGTTCAAACTGCCAAATCGCCCTAACCATGCTTCAAATAAATCATTTATCCATTAATCGAAGCAATTGTAATTAATGACACTGACAGGCTGTAATGACCATTTAATAAGAAAAACAGGCTTGAATCCATCCATGTATTTGCTCCTAAGGCCACCTCAAGTCGATTAATTACTGTGAATGCGCCAAGATATATATATACTTCATTCTGTTCGATTCATGATATTGTTGCATGTGTTGCGCTTACCTTTTACTCTGCACAGAATTCTTTCACAGAAACAGAAGAAAGTGGAATGGGAAAGAAATCCAAGAAGACTACAATGCCTACTGCCCCGCGAGCAGCAGGGCTAACTGTCGCTGATCCAACTGGGAAGAACAAAGGACTAATATCAGATACAACATGCTTAGGACTTCCCAAGACCACTTGGCAGGGGACTTACAATTTGATTGAGGCCAAAGGGCCAATGGTGACCGAAGTGGAGATTTTATGCGACAATACCAGGAAGTCTGATGCCAATCTAAAAGACTTGGTTGATTCCTTCCTACACAGAATAGCGGCTTGGGAGTAGGTTCTTCCTTACACAGATGTGGTAAGGTGGGCACTCCAAGAACTCCCAATTGTCGATAGACTATTTGAATCTACAGATGGGAGGGTTTTCGGCTCGTTTCGAGCTAAATACCTAAGGCTAATGTATCACCTTCCAGGAGAAGAGAAGAAGTATAATCTTGCATTTTTGGAGAAGTTTCGAGAAGAAAACGAGACCGAATCTGAACCTATTCAAGACTGGAGACATAATCCAGAAAAACACAAGCACGAGACCTCGGGTAAGTACTCAATTGACTCCCTGTGTTCACCTTACTGTTATGCTGGAGTTATGATGTGTAGGCTATGGGGATTGCATGATTCTGCCGACATCACCACAGAAATGGTCCCCCTAATTGAGGCAGGATGCAATGGAGAAATCATGGACTGGGCGGTCATATTGTCCGACAAGTTAGCCAAAGCCATTCTTGACTTCAGGTCTGATTAGCGTGTCATAGAAAGGGTTATTCCGCCATTTTACTATAGTGCATATATTATGGATGTGTTGTGTTTTAATTCTGAATTTCCTGTACTGGGATGGAGGTGGACGTCGCAAGACCCCACACCCATTCACATATATCATCGAAAACTTTGGAAGAGAAGTTATAAGCACCACCTGTACCAAATCTACAACGGTTTTATGTTACCGATTCATTATTTAATTTTTAATAAGCTTGCCCCTAAAATATCCGAGCAAGTAGCTGTAGATTTGACTACAGTAGCGAGTTGGTTTGGGGAGGATAAATTCACTTATATCAGAGTTTTTGGTAGTCAGGCTAAGCCACATGTGTTACCACTCTACATCCCTGATAAGTTACTTGCCAGGGAGGTAGCCTATCAAATCAGCGCTGAAGGGGTTACCCAAACCCTGAAAAGGGCTAAAAAACATGTTTGGCCTTCTTTTCCATTGCGGATTGGAATGTATACTCTGCATGACATCAAGCATGCAGAGAAGGAAGCCGGGAAAATGAATTTTCTCACCCTGGCCACTCTGCCAAGGAGGCACTATGATCCGAAAAAGATCGCTTACAATGCGCTCGACCAGGCCAAATTGGCCAAGGTCGAGCACAAAGAAGACAAATTCGAAGACTTGTTCGCATCAGCCGAATCACTATATCAAGTCAAGTCGCTTGCCCAAAATATTTATAATGATGAAGGACAAGTTGAGTTTAACAGAATCAGAGAACAGAGGTTGCAAACTCTGCCTCTAGACCTGTTAGCAACTGTACCGACAGCAACCGGGTCAAGCGAGTTTGAACAGTGACATAATACACCACCTTCTACTACATCAAAATAGCAAGAGGATATGCATAGCCAAAGGCAGGAGGCAACTCAGGAAAATGCACAGCAATAAGAAGAAACCCAAGCAAAGACCCAAGAGGAGAGCACCTCTAAAGGTAACCATGATCCATTAGTTGATCCGAATTTGCTCCAGCAATGGAATCAATTCAGTACAATCATCAATAACTTAGAGTGCTCAAAAGATGATGAGGTTTCAAAGGAAGGCGATACACAGGAAGCGACATCAAAACCGGTTTCAGGTGAAACCAGCAGCCTACCCAAAACAAAAGAACTAGAGATAATTCCTAAAGATCCAACGGGAGAGATCGTTTTGCAAATTGAAGAGAACCCCCCTTTAGATATATTTTACAGCCCTAAGCATAAAGCCGTCGTAAAGCAACAGAGGAAAAGGAGAAGAACTGATCAACCTTCCCCATTCCCTGAATTGACAGTAACGGGAAATGTTGTATGGAAAGAAGAATTCAACCCCTCCGATGACTTAACCAAGCTGTCACAGTTCGCTGGAGCATATTCGGCGGCGACTATTGATAAAAAAATGGAGGTGAGTAATTTGTTGAAAGAAAAGGATCAGGATATCTCTTCACTATAGGAGAGACTATCAGAAGTCCAGCAGAGGGCAGAGCAGGCCGAGAAAGAATTGCTAGCATAGCAGCAGAACAATAACCAGCTAGTCAAGCAATTACAAGAGCAAAAACAGAGGATAGATGAAGGTGCAGTGCAAAGGCAGAAGGAGCTATCAGTGGCACTGGAGCAGTTAAGAATATCGACTGAGGGAACAATAAAAGCAAAAGATGAACAAATCGCTCAATTGACCACTAAAATTGAGCAAATGAAAAATCTCCCTAAGATAGATGAATTTAAAGCAGAAGCGCTCCAGCTAAATAAAGGATTGATTAATCAGGTTAAGCTGTTATGTAAACATCTCATACGAGCAGAACCATTGTGCGAATTGTCAGCGTCTATAAGCGAAAAGGTAGACAAAGCAAGGGCCGACTTGGATCAGTCAGAAGAAACACTGACAAACTTTATAGAATGGAAGGATTCAGATGTAGGTCGGGCAGCTAATCTACCAAGAATTGTAGAATCGCACAAAGAAATATTGTTCACAGAATGGAAATCACAACTGATGAAAGCAGAAAGAGCGACTTCCAGATGCAGGACAATCAGTGGAAATTTAATTGAATTAGTAAATAATACATTGTATTTATCTAACACAATTTCCCAATGCACTCCAGGTTAATTAACAACAGCAAATATATTGGAGCATTCATGCTATCCGGACTTGGAGAAAAGCGCAAGATTGATCGCTGGGTTAACAGTCTGACATCAGATGCATATTGGTTCTTTTTAATCAAACCATATAGCTAAAGAGTCGTCTTGAAGTGCCTAACCAATGCTGTCAGTTATATTATAACTGACATCCAGGATGCCACCTTCGCCGCCCAATTCAGTTTACGCCTCAACAAACCGCCAGAAGTAGAACCAATGCTCGCGATAAGCCAGCTAAGGTTTAAGGGCAAGCAACCTGAGGCATGACTCATTTCGCCGACTGCCAGATCGCCCCTGAGAAGTAGACCATATTTACTGATACCAATTTAGTAGGATTTTGTTTCATATATCTTTTTAGTTTAGTAGTATTTAAAGACCCTTTCATGCATTTAGAAAAGGTCGTAAAAGTTTTGTATATGAATTAAACCCTGAAGTTGCACTATTGTACTTCAGGGATATTCTTTTATGAAACTTGACCAATTATTCTGAATTTGATAAGGAAAGCTTTTATGCAAATGTGCACTATTGTCATTGTTCGAAAGCATTCCTGTGTTGAAGAAGGAATTTTGAATAGCGATTGATATTTCGGATCTATCTACAGCTCACATGGTACTATTATCTGCATCTGTATTCTTTTTCGTTATATGAATTGTTATTGAAATCGCTCTTGCTATTATCGCTTATATCTGTGTTTTTTTCATAGCATTCTTTATGCATTCCACTACTGGTTGTTTATCGCATGCTCTCCTTTTAGACGTATATATGTATCGATGATATGAACAGTGAATGTAGTAATCTGAATGCATCGCTTCATTGTGACTATTCATGTGAAGCAATATTTGAATGATTCAACATCTTTTATTTATTTTACAGAGTCATCTATATGCCTGATAAATAGATAAAGATTATTTATCGCTACATTCTGAATGAATAAGTTGTTCCCGGGATTAGTATTAGTTTCCCTATTTTGTCAATAGAATAAGTCATTCGCCTATCAGTTAAGAAATTTATTCATCACCCATCCATCCCTTTTATTTTCATTATCGGGAAACTGGTCCTGTTATCTCTAGTCGGAGCGACCATTCCAAACGGAAAAGGAGTTGTACCAAGGTCCGGACCTGGTGGTTATCCCCGATGTTGTGGCAATGATTTCTGAGGCCTTAACATTTCTGGTGCTAGAAGGAGGGCCATACGCTATGAATGGCGAGTAAACCAACACCTACAAACCATTCAAAGAGCAACTCACCGTCCACCTCTCCTCGGATATCTCGTTCGCATTCTGAATCTCCAGTATCCAGACGAGATGAAGAGGAATCAATCACTACTGCACAATTACATCATACTTCAGAACACTTAAGTCCGGAGTCCCCTGAAGTTCAATCCATCATCTAGAAACTTCAAGGCTTCTCAATATCCCCTCCTAGATCTGAAGTATCACAAGGCAGTCACACTTCGCAATTTCATTTACCCCCTCATCTTACCAGACTCCAAAGTGAAAAGCTAGGTATTGAGCCACCTGAATTTCCTTTCCCTGAAAGGAAAAGGATCAAAAACACAACTGAAGGTTCTAGTAGCGATACCCTTTCTCCATCATCTTCCATTTCATCATCACTTATGTGAAGTCATACACCCACATCACCACTTCATATAGTTGTTCACCAAGGGACTTCATCTCAAGCATCACAATCTTTTCAGTCAATACTTCCGCCTCCACCTCAAGCACCTGGAACACCACAAGAAAACATCGGTAATCCTAAAATGGCTCAAAGACCATGGAGAAGTCCTGGTGCGGTTACTATGCCTGCACCTTTACATCCATTACCCGATTACCCCGAGAAATGGTTACCCAAATTTAATCCAGATGCTGGAACTTCTGCAGAAGAACATATTAATAATTTTATGTTGTCAGTCAATCTAAAGGGAGTCACTGAAGAAGATGTGGTAGTAAGATTTTTTCCCTATTCACTACAAGGATCTGCGGGGTCTTGGTATTTTTCCTTACCCTTTAGATCCATCACGAGTTGGAATATCTTCCAGGAACAGTTTCTCACCAAATACAGTGATGACAGATCCTTAGCTACACTTGTCCATGATCTTTCAAACTTAAGGATCGAATCAAGAGAACCCATCAAGGAGTTCAACTCCAGATTTAACAAACTCTTGAATAAGATCCCCACTGATGATAAACCAAGTGAACAAGTTAGAAGCGAGTGGTATATCACCGCTTTGCCTTCAAACATTGCTATATTCGTTGATAGGGCCAAACAGACCACATTAGCCGAGAATATGAAGGAAGCACTCGCAGTAGAAAAAAGTGTAATCGCCTTAGAAAAGAAAACTGCCTTGGAAGAAAGAAAATCTAAAAAAGTGTCCTTTAAAGACGACTCTAAGAAAAAGAACATTAAGGATCCATATGACATGGAGGGCCTTCAAAAAGTCCTTAAAACGATGTCGAATGAAATGGTTGAAATCAAGAAACAAGTATCATAATCCTCAACGAAGAAACCATATAGGAATTTCAAGAAACCCGAATCCAAACCCCCTAATGTTATATCATATGCAGACTCGGATCCTGAGGAAGAAGAAGAGGAAGTAGTTGAATGTCACGGAATGTGGGACTTTATACTGCCTAATTTCGATACTCATGCCAAACAAGAAGCCTTTCTTGTCACTACAAGGAGTAAAGGTGCTCCCGAAACTGTCCAAGCTAATCCTAAGAAAAGGAGTGCCGGAACCAACACTGTAAAGGAAAAGGTACCCGTTAGAAAACCAGCCGCAACAGTAACAAACAATCAGCCATCATCTTCTACTACACCTTCACCATCTAAGACTTTAGTAATTTCTGATTCGATGGATTACAACATTGTCGATGACATGAAGAAAACTAAGGCAAACATCACCATGTTTGAACTTAGTAAATTAAAACATCAACAAAAATTACTACTCGAAGAGTTTAACACTGTACCTTCTTCCCCTCTTCCCACCACTAAAGCTGCAAGTGACTCAGGACAACCCCCTACTGGTAGAGTTGAGGCAACCGACACAATTCTGATTGGAGATAGATCAAACTCCCATACCCCTCCTTTCCTCCTGACTTATGAAATTTATAATCGAAATCTGCACAACTGCTTAATTGATTCTGGAGCACCTTCCAATATAATGCCTGCTTCAGTTTGTTCCAAACTAAATATAGAGCCCCAGAAGTCTTCTATTCACATCGTGCAGTTAGATAGAACTAAAGTTCAAGTCCTAGGAGAAATAAACTCTGTAAAAATCAGGCTATCGACAAATCCAAGAATTGTCCAAAGGATCGATATTCTAATCACCGATATACCTGAATTTTATGGATTGATTTTAAGCAAGGATTGGTCAGAAAAACTCCATGGGTATATCTCCACTGATTGGTCACATATGTGGCTCCCCTATAAGGGAAAGCCCAATCAAATAAGGATTGATCGAGAGAAACATATGACCCATACTGTTACAGAATTTGAACAAGAAAACCAGCCAGTCACGTTCAACAATAATATCCTAGGAAACTATTCTTCAGAGTCATTTTTCGGCAATTATGTTGCCCAACAATCCCCTTTCTCAGTTGACAATTTCGTATCACAAATCGAAATTTTTTCACAGACCGACAGGTCTAAATGCGTTAATGTTACTGAGAATGTTGTAACAAAAACTTTAGATAATTCATTATTTTTGTCTTTATATTTTGATGGATCTAAGTCCAGCGAAGGATCAGGAGTAGGATGCATTCTAGTCAGCCCACTAGGAGAAAAAACAATGCTGTCCTGTAGATTAGAATTTGAATGCACTAATAACACAGCTGAGTACGAAGCGCTTGTCCAAGGACTATATAAAGCAATCGACCTCAAAGTTCAATACTTTAAAGTCTTTGGTGACTCTGAAATAATTGTTAAGCAGGTAAGGAATACAATTCACTGTCTTTCGAGTCATCTTAAGCATTATCAATCGCTCGTACAAGAACTTACCTCCCATTTCCAAGCATTCAATATATCTTCCATACCCAGGGCACAGAACTCCGCAGCTGATTTGCTGGCTAATGTCGCTTCCAAGCTACTCCCTTCAGAGGACTATAGTCCCGATAGGTTTTCAGTAGAATTACTTTTTAGGCCATCCATTCTAGATAATGTAACCAATTTGAGAGTGTTTAACCATGATGAAGACATCTTACAATTTCTAACGTATGAAAAATCCTATGACAATCAAATAATTGAGGAAGATGAGCATGATACTCAAATGCAAGGTAAACATGAAGAAAATTCAATCCCTAAGCATGTAGTAAAGCTTGAAGACCTTTATGATATTAAACATAGGTTCAAACCTGTATCTAATACAAAAATTTAGAGCTCTACCTTAAGGTTTGAATTAATAAACCTTGGCACCAAACAAAATCCTCAAAATATTAACTTAGGATTGGGACTTTCCATAGAGGAAAAGGAAGCATTTATTAGTTTGTTATGAAAAAATAAAAATGTGTTCGCTTGGAGATATGATGATCTAAAAACTTATGACACATCTATCATTCAGCACACTATCCCAATGCTTCCCGAGCAGAAACCAATTCAACAAAAATTGAGAAAAATACACCCAAACTTAGAGAGTTAGATAAAATCTGAACTCAACAAACTCTTAAAAGATAAGATTATTTTTCCCGTACAACATTCGAATTGGGTCTCCAATATGGTACCAATTAGAAAAAAGAATGGTGACATAAGAATTTGTATTGATTTCAGGAATTTAAATAAGGCAAGTCTAAAAGATAATTTCCCATTACCCACTATGGAGCAGATACTCCAATCAGTGGCAGGTTCAGAATTAATGTCCTTCTTGGACAGATTTTCAGGGTATAATCAAATTCTGGTTCACCCTGATGACCAACTGACACGCACCTTTAAGAACAAAAGTGGGGAACATAAGCTTATCAGAGATGCCCTCGGACTCATTATGCAGGAGCCACTCCCAGAGGCGATGGATATCACTTCAAAGGGTAAATTAATAGCATAATAGTTGTCTTTTAGATGACATTACTCTATTTTTCAAGAGAGAATCCAATCACTGCAAGATTGAACCAAATCTTCCAAAAACTGTAAAAAATAACGGTATTCTCTAAACCCTAAGAAATTTTTTTCGCTCTTGATCAAGGTAAGCTCCTAGGCCATTTATTGTATCTAAAGATGGCATCTATATCGAACCAGACAGATTAATGAATTTTGATCCCTTTTCCTCATAATAAAAAACCATGCAGTCATTCTTAGGCCAAATTAATTTTGTAAAAAGATTTATTCCAGATTTTTCTCAAATTATTTTACCACTTCAAAATATTATTAAGAAAAATTCAGTATTCAAATGGGGAGTACCGGAGAAGGAAGCATTTGAACTAATTAAGAAATCAATAATCAATGCCCCAGCTCTAAATACTCCAAATTTTTCTAATCATTTTACATTATACACCATCGCATCTGATTCTTCTTACACCACAATACTTACGCAGATCAACAATCACAATTTGGAAGCACCGATTTCATTCTATAGCTCAAATCTTCAAGGTTCAGAATTGAACTATTATGAAGTAGAAAAACAAGCCTTTGCTGTGTATAAAGCAGTTAAACATTACAGACCATTCCTGCTGAAAGCCCATACAAAGGTTATAGTTCCCTTCTCCACAGTTAGACAACTGTTAATCCAGAGAGAACTGGGAGAAAAAAGGGCAAATTGGGTAACAGTGCTTCAGGAATACGACATAGAAATAAAACCAGCAAAGATTGTTAGAGGTCAAGGTTTTTGCAAGTTATTGGCAGGCACATCCAACATTCTAGAATCAAGAGATACAGATCAACCTGAAATCATCAATCAGGTAAGTGCCACTGATTCTGAATCACAGTATGATGATTTAATATTTTACCTAAAAAACGGATATGCACCTCCCAACTTGTCCTACAAAAACAAAAGGGCCATAAGGTTGAAAGCAAAGAATTTTACCATTATTGATGATGTTCTGTTTAAAAAAAATTATGATTCTGTTTTACTAAGATGCCTTGAGAAACAGGAAGCACAAAAGGTCTTGCAGGAATTACACAACGGACTAGCTGGAGGCCACTTTGGAGCTGATACAACAACTCACAAAGTCATCCATGCCGGATATTACTGGCCCACTTTGTTTAGAGATGCTCATGAGCATGTAAGGAAATGCCCAAGTTGCCAAACTTCGAGTGGAAGACAAAAGAAATCAGCCTTTCCCCTGCAACCGGTCAACATTGAACAACCATTTGAGCAATGGGGATTGGACATTATTGGAGAAATTACTCCTAATTCTTCCAAACAGCACAAGTATATCCTTACTGCTACCGATTACTTCACCAAGTGGGTTGAGGCAATTCCGCTAAAGACAACAAACTCTGAAGCCATTATTGAATTCATAGATCAATTCATCATTATCAGGTTTGGTGTCCCAAACGCTCTTGTTTTTGATAATGCGTCATACTTTTCAGGCAATGCTATGTTTGATTTCGCAATCAAAAGAGGATTCAAACTCAAATATTCAGCTAAATATTATCCCCAGGGTAACGGTTTGTCAGAATCTACAAACAAAAACCTTATTAAAATCATCAAGCGAACTATCGAACAGAATCACAAGACCTGGCACAAATCTTTAATATTTGCTCTATGGGCTGATAGGATAACGCAAAAATCTTCTATAGGTTCTTCCCCATTTAAAATCATCTATGGAAAAGAAGTTGTACTACCAACAAATCTGATTCTTCCTTACCTAGCTTTAGTCCAATTTATTTAAGAAACTCCTTCTTCTTCTTTACAACTTAGGCATGACCAAATCTTGAAATTGGAAGAAGAAAGAGAAAAAGCCAAAATTATTCATGCGAAACATCAACAGATTGTCAAAGCATCATTCGATTCAATCTCATCTGGTTCTAAACAATTCCAAGTTGGAGATTTAGTCCTGAAATGGGACAAAGCCCATGAAGATAAATGCAAACACACCAAATTCTAGAAAATGTGGCTTGGACCGTTTCAGATCTGTGAAAAGATAGGCCATTCGACCTTTATGCTACAAGACTTGTCAGGGTTGAGAGATTCTCTCCCTGTTAATGGCCTAGTCTTAAAGAAATTCTTCAACTGAGAAGGTAACCCCTTCTCCTTTTAGATAGCATTTTTATAGTTTGTAGCAAAACTAGAAAATAAGACTGTAAGGCATTTTCTATTTGACATTTGTTGTATTTAAAGAGTTTCTCAGAAACAAGCAATGCGATATTTACTTTTAAAATAATTAGAAGTATTAAACAAAAGGAATAATTTCCAGGAAATTAGTTATAATTGCATTCTAAGATTACAATACGATCCTAGTAAACTCCTCTTGAAGTATAAATCTTGTAAATCTTTTTAGATTTTTCAAAATTGGTTATAAAAAGGTTATCAATATTAAAATAGAAACTACTCCAAATTCAACATCTCAAACTCTTACTTTGTCATCCATCCTACCTTAAGGAGGAAAATTGTCTATCCCATTTTACTGAAGTTCATGATTATTCAGGATGTAATTCCAAGAACACTAGATATAAAAGTTGAGAGGTATTATCACAAGCCTACTCACCATGATCATAGGAAAATAGTTTGGCCGACATTACCAATACTGCATACCAAAACAGGGTAATGGCTTCAATTGTAAGACAAGGGGTCTCATCACGAGCCAGCTTGTTCGGTTAGATTACTACCAGTGAATGGCATTGTCAATCAACTGGCCACCACACTAGGGAAATGGCTTTTTATCTTACAAAATAATAGAAAAAGAAAATCAAAACAAATGTGAAAAAACATGATTTTGAATTCATTCTGTTAATCATGCTCTCAAGTGAACAGGACAATAGACAATAATATGGTTAAAAGGTATCCCTACCGAGACTATGGATGTTCGCTGGCAGCAGAGGCTCTACCTATGGCAAATGAGTTAATTTTAATAGTTGGATTGGAATAGTCTCCTATTTTATCAATATCAACCAATAAGTGCCAATTTGAAAATCTGGAATGTATCTATTTTTAACAAGAGAGGAAATTAGCAAAGAAAGTTTTGTATCCTTAAAATGCAATGATATCTAGTTATATTAGAAATTTCCCTTTTGAATAAAATTTCTATTATGAAAAATTTTAAGTATTTCTATACTATTCAGAGATAACTGCTTCTCCCAGCGAATCGCCAATTGTTGTGCCCTACAACAACCCCCCATTTCATATCATTAAAAATTCAAAAATATAATGTGAAATGGGTCCCTTTTAATTTTTGTTTCAAATTGGTATCAATTTAAATTTCTATTTCGCAAAGAGGCTTTTCAATAAAACCAATAAAAAAAAACCCGATATAAAACAATTTATCTTTATCATTGTGATAAAGCGATCGCAAGATCGCATATCGCAATGACAAAGAAACACAATGTAAAGGACATATTGGTTTTCGCCATTGCGAAATCGCTATCGGATATCGGCAAAGCATAAAGTAACACGGAGTAATGATCCTTGCCACAATGCGATGCGAAATCGGTAATCGGCGATAGCACCTAAAGCACAACTAAACTAATCCTCATCCGATGCGATGCGATATCGCTATCGGCAATCAGTGATTCACCACACCCTCATCCTAAGCGGTACTACTAGCGATACCCAACGCGATGCGATATCGGATATCGGCGATCGGGGGTTCCAAGCAAAACCAATGCAATAACTTAAGCATTTCGCCGATGCCCGATTTCGCAAGAGGTAAATGGCACATTTCTCAAGGTAACAGTCATAAAGGCAGTTTGATTTGATTTATTCGTAATTAAGGCCATATCCTTTGGAAAATCCGCTCATCCGTGTTCAAACCGCCAAATCGCCCTCAACATGCTTCAAATAAATCATTTATCCATTAATCGAAGCAATTGTAATTAATGAGACTGACAGGCCGTAATGACCATTTAATAAGAAAAACAGGCTTGAAGCCATCCACGTATTTGCTCCTAAGGCCACCTCAAGTCGATTAATTATTGTGA